>CM060831.1:45355000-45435000 GCA_030762175.1 Metallyticus violacea
GTAGTGGTAGTAGTAGTAGTAGTAGTATTTATTCATTTCTCATGCTTCAACATACAAAAAATGTTTACAAAATAAACACAAATAAAAACATTAATTTTAAATATAACAACTAGAAACAGTGCCTTCGGCAATTCCAGAAGGCACTAACTAAATTTATTCCAGTTTGATTAGCTCAGCCCCCCCAGTCTCCTGGTTCATTAGCAATTACCTGCTGGAATATCCAAGGGACCGAACTCCTATCAAAAAAACAAAAAAATACCATTAAAATAATTTATACATTCAATACAATATTAAGTTATGTTTCCTATAATAATAAACTTTCCTTCTTTTTAATTAAACCTATACGGCCAAATTTCTATCCTTGAGAGTTGCTTATTCTTTAGGACCTTATACACACAAACACCCTGATTATAAGGACCCTGTGCATAAGGATCCTGTTTAACTAATGCTAAATAACTAGTCCCATTCCCTCCCCCACTCATTTCATCCTCCTTCCACTATCTGACAATTCTATACCATTTCTTAAGCCCCTTTCCTAAGTATTTTACACCCATACCATTTCTGTAATACCTTACCTATGTATTTTCCCAGTTCCTTAATGTTTTCATCTGATTTTAAATTTAAAAGTCCTCCACATCTTATTTCATTTGGTAAATTTTCCCACTTTCGTAATAGGAACTGCTCCCTCCAAAACTTTTTGTTTACATTCCAGTATACAATGCCAAGTACTACCTGGTTCTTCACACATAGGACATATCCCCTTAGTGTATCAAGTTTTTAAACCACTTAAATATGTTGCCCCTGTTCTAAACCATGCCAGTACTTCCCTTCCTGCCTTATCACAAATTTCAATATGTCTTTCTCTTCCCCACACATTTTAGTGCACTATATATCCTTACCACTACAATACTATTCTTTTTAAAATGTTGTTTCTTAAAGGTAGCCATTTTTTACAATTTCCTGTGAAGTAATACAAGATAAGCCATGTCGTTTTGGAAATAGTATGCTCCACTATGATTGCAGAGTAAAACCATTTTTTCTGTTACATTGTGCTGGCATTAAGGTAACCAGAAAGTGTAAATCAAACAAATAATGCAACAGTATACATTCTACACTGTATCTGAGAAAGTTTTAAAGCTACCAATATGAAATTTTGATGAGATATTAAGAAAACTTAACAATTATAATCTGTAAGTTTCAATTCTCTAATGCACAGAAAACGTTTTTTTTTAAATATTTTTAAACTAAAATAAAATCTTGTTAAAAAACTGAAAACACTGTGACATAATCATGCATATTTCTTATAAACTACTGGTGAAATTGGAATGTTTTTTTTAACTTAAACTGCAGACAACATGCTATCCTGGGAACTAGAATAATATATCTATGCTAGTTGTTTGAAAAGAAATAAGCTTCAAATTTAAAATATATATTTTAATTTCTTATTGATATTACTTTTTATCAACTAATACTAACACTTTTAAATACGTTTAGTTACGACACTTTTCATTTGCATACATTATGTGCATGCAAATTTTCAACAAGATTGGTTCAGCCAATCCTGAGAAAAATGCACATTTGTGTCAAAATTTTAAGTTATCGGGAAATAAAATTTATTTTTTGTTTAAAAATGTTTTATGTATATTAGAGAATTAAATTTTACAGATAATATTTAGTTAAGTATTCTTAATATCTCATAAACGTTTCATATTGACAACTTTATAAATTTCTGAAACGTAGTGCAAAATGTATACTGCTGATTTATTTGCTGGATTTACACTTCCTGTTTACCTTAAATTAATGACTTCATTACTGATAGGTACAGTTAATTCAGCATAATGAAAAAGAAAGTTAAAACTCGAGCGATCCTTGAAGGAGTATTATAATGGTAGTGACGAAAACAAAAGCAGTTCTACATCCTTGACTAAGGAAGTGAAAGCTCTGCATACTATAAATAATACCATCCTTCCCATTAAAATGTTATGTTGAAAGAAAAAGTGTATTAAGAAGAACTGATGGAGTGGAAAAGCCCAACACGCCCCTCATGATATGCATAGTAAAGTGTAAATGGCTCACAAAAAACAACATCCTTTGGAGGGGAGTAGCCGTCTAGAGCCCTGTTTTATTTACAATCACCAGACAAAATCTAAAGGTAAAAAACAGCATTAAGCTGCAACGCCCTAAGAAGGGTCACAGTGAGACATGAGTTCTTCCAGATGATGGCATAAGAAACAAAAAATAGGTGTCTCTGCACTTACAGGTGTGAACAAAGTTGAGAAGACCTGGTGTCTACATATGGTATTAAGTGCAAGGGATATTGAAGAATATGTATAAGATATGTATTACACAGAATGGTATAAATAACAAAAACCATTTTATTAATATTCATGAAAACGCATTAATATCACTATTGGGAAAGCATCGCAAACCAGCTGGATGTATAGTTTGTGTGAACATAAAAAAGCATTCTTTTCACACTACCATCAAATGGAATTAATTTACGAGGCTAGTTTTGAAGTAGCTTAGTTCGCATACTAATAGAAGGGCAACGCAATATCTGTATTTGTGATTATATATTTGCTTTCTACGTATCAATATTCTATAGTCACGAGTCATTCTGACATTAATTCATTGTTTGGTAGTGTTAAGCACATGCGTACTAAATGGATAAGATTGGAATTCGTGATGTGATTCAATTTTCTTTTTCTGAAAGGAAAAACAGCAAAGGAAAGAGAAGAACGTACCTACATTGGGTGACGCACGATCTACTTATGAACCCTTTCGACTGTGTGAATGAGTTCAAGCGTGGCAGAACAAGCATCAAAAACGCACCACGTCCTGGAGCTCCAAAATCAGCTGTGAGATCAGAAATCATCGATAAACTCCATGATGTTGTTTTGACGAACAGGCGAATGAAAATGAACCAGTTAGCAAAGGCCATAATGAATTACACATGAAAAAACTTTGTGCAAGATGGGTGCCGCATCTGCACACTCCGGTACAAAAGCGGAATCGCATGAAATGTGGATTCATATATACATACCGGAAATGAAACAACAGTCTAAACAATGGACCGCATGAGACGAAGTGCTCCGAAAAAGGCGAAATGTGTTCTATCTACCGAAAGTTCAGACATTTTGAGACGCAAAAGGAATTATCTTCACTGACTACTTGGAGAAGAAGAAAACCATTACTGGAGAATACTACGCATCAGTTTGGAGACAGTAATAGCGGGAAAATGTCCGAGAATGGTAAAAAAAAGAATGTGTTGATTCACCATGACAATGTGCTGATGCATTCAAGTCACATAGCTCAGGACAAATTGACAGAATTGCGGTTTAAAATGCTTCCGCATCCACCTTATCCACCTGATTTTGCTCCCTCGGATTACTATCTGTTGCCGAAACTCAAAAAATGTCTGGCTGGACGAGTATTTTGAGGCCTCGAAGAAACTTGCTTCCACCTGAGAAACGTTAGAACAAGTGCGTTCAACTTCGAAGGTACTGTGTTGGAAAAGAAAGACTGAACTTGTTATTTTTAGTATCAAACGAACTCACTTATCAAACTGCCCTCATACACACCTTTCCTCTTTTACTTCCATTCTGTTTCTTCAATAGTTTGATAAAAACACGTTTTCAGTCAATCACTGCCGTTTTGCAAGACATTATATTATTGTTCGTTAATATATGTATAAAATAACCTTGGCATAAAAGTCCTGGTTATTAGGCCCTTGTGCCCAAAGCGAGAGTTACAATTTGTTTCGAGAAGATTATATAGAAAATTTACGATGAGGGACATTGTTTCTTACTTATAAATGAGATATAATTATGTTACAATAAGTTTAAATATAAAAATATTTTAAAATGTGTTTAATATTGTTATATTCACTCAAAAGGAAATATATTGGAATTTTAAATTAGAAGCAAAAGCAGGGCGGTACCTTTTTCTATTTATTATTTGTGTTACTCTTATTACAAATTAAAACATCCATTTAGTCTGTCACTTTTGCTACTTCTTCGTCGTAGTCATACAGTTCATAGATTCTTACGGTTGGTACTTTTAACACATGCTAGACGGATAGAAGCCAATAAACAACTGACTGTAATTTCTTAATAACTTTCAAACTTAGAATGGGTAATGCAGTGAAACGCCGCTTCTCAATGCATTTAGTAATTGACTTTACTCTCAATTATTTTATTAACATTCGTGTTTCCAGATTTTTGACCAAATTTCATTTGTTCTCCCTCCCTCTTGGTAGCACTTGGCACTTTAAAGAGAAAAATTACATTCAGTAATATAAATAAAATTAATAATAATACTCAGTGTGTAGAATTGATCTCTTAAGATTGCTCTTTTTACTGGTTTTCGAAAACTACATAGTTTCTCCATCTTTCTTGAGCTACCTGTTTTTCATTCTCCTTCACCTCTTTAATTAATATAATATGTTTATAGTTTATTACTACTCGTCATTATGACAATGTTTATCTTTGTTATTTGATAAGCATTACACTCTTTAACTAAATGTTTATGCCTTATCTTTGGTTAATAATATTATTAGCAATTTATCAGTGCTTGTGCAAACTTCTATCATTTGAATTCTTTGCTGTAGAGTCTCTAGTACTATGCTCCATAAAGAAAGAAAGTAAAATATCATAAAGAGTTCGATGTTTTCTTTAACACATAGACAAACTGAAATAAAAATGAATTTTAAACAGCTCACACAAAGCACATTTCTTTTGACACAAGGCGCCCAAACTAGAAATTGCATTTTGTAACACCCAGTATTATAATGAAACTATATGATTGGAAATCTATTCAAGCGGATACAAATTACATATTTGCATATTTTTTATTTTTATATTCCTCACGGCGATTTTTAAATCACACCATAGTTCATTTAGTAACATTATAATTATTAAATTGATTTCTAAGATGTGTTTGCATTGTTGGCGATACTGCAACCATTTCAGGCTGGAAGAAAATCAATATCAACTGATCCCATCATTGCGAATGCCCAGGTGCTTCTTTCAGTGCAATAAATAAATACATAAAGTAAAAAATAAAGAGCAATTCAGTATAATATACAAATAAACTGTAATAATAAAAGCAAAACATTTTTTTTTTATTTTACCCGTCCCAAATTATGTTTTAAAACCACTAATTTACCGCCGCGGGTGGCCGAGGTCGTTAAGGCATGGACTCGTGAGCGGGGGGTCTGGGGTTCGATCCCACAAGGACCGTCCTCCATGACTGAGGATTTTTTCCAGATTTTCCTCAGTCATCAATAGCAAATGCCGGGTAGGTAGCCTAAACTTAGGCCTGGAACGCTTGCTTCCTTAAAAAAAATCCTTTCCCAATTTATCATTTCCTCTTATGTATCATCAATGTTCACCGCCCGTGATGGCTCAGCAGTAAAAACGGGCGTAAAACACTACTAAAAACACTAATTACCACCGTAGGATATTAGTAACATTATCCGGAGATTTAGTTAACGTTTCTTCTACGTTTCTCCTAGTGAGAAACAGCGAACTATTTCTTTGAAGCAATGAACGTTTATGAATGACTGCAATAAATTTAATTTATAACCACTAATTTATTAATATAATATATACTGTATAATAGAGGTATTAATAGTGATTTGATTTGATTTTATTAGTAGGTTTACTGACAAAATAAAATGTTACATATATTACCTGTATCATAAATAACAATCAATCAGTTGTTTTTGAAAGATCTAGTGGCTACTTTAAAGTAATAATGTTTATTCAGATAAATAAAATTACTTAGTAATATAGCAATAATATATTTAACATATATTTATTTATGGTTTTCTGTTTACTAGCAGTGGTATTAACAAGTGAGTTTAACGTACATAAGAGGTTCTGAAAGGTAAATTATGAAACAGTTCAAATAAAAATGTTAAGATAAAAGACCCTCACACAGTTCTATGAGAAAATATGTGATAGCAGCTACATTTCTTCTAATTCTTTTCCTTCCAAAGCAAAATCTGACAAAAATTTGAATTTTCTATCGTTTATGCGGTCCTCCTATTTCCATTTATTTGAGTTATGATAAAGGGCTTACCGAGGATATCTTGAGTATTTCGTCCTTAGCTCATAGTTTAAGTTTCTCCCATTTTCTTTGAATGTCCTTGAACATTTTCCGCTACATTCACTTCTTCTAGCTGATGCTCTCCACGTTTCTTAAACTGTCACATCTCGTAAGCTCTCACAGAGACGGCAAGCATTTCATTTGTGCAGTTTCTAGTCTTGGTATATCTTTTACGGTCAAAATGTGTGTTTTACTGGTGTGCTTTAATATTATGTATTTTCTACCTCACAGATTTCCCCCAAATATCTTCTAATACAGCCTGTTTGTAAACTCTCTTATTCATTAATAACAACAACAACTATAATAATAATAATAATAATAATAATAATAATAATAATAATGCTTTCTTTAAAATATATTTTTAGCTAAAGATTTAGAACCTGGATTTTTATTTCAACGATTTCCATTTTATCTTTACATCTTTTGGTAACAATTTTTTTTTAAGAACTTCTTTTTTCTATGTACTTTTAAATTATAGTTATTATCTCATTTACTTTCGATAGTTTCTCTTCATTTCTTTCGTTCATCTGGTTTCCCCTCTATTCTAATATCTTGTGTAACTTTTATGTAAGTTCGTCAATTTCCAGCACATTTTTGTCTCACTGTGCAGTGCTTTAATTTAGTTTATTATTATTATTATTATTATTATTATTATTATTATTATTATTATTATTATTTTATAAGGAGGTGTAAAAATTTCCATAGATTATTTCTGAAGACAATTGAAGAAAAATATAAGTTGCCCATTATCTTAAAAAAAAAAAAAATCAGTATGAAAATTTCGAAGAGATTTACAATAGGAACAGCATATCAATTTTTTTAAATAATCTATTTTTAATGTATTGTATTGCTTTTAGTGTAGTATATTTTAGTTTATTTTAGTTATTTATGTTCCATTTATCTCGGTGTTTAATATGGTTTATCTCAAAGATATTTAAGCTGTACAGTGAATCTCCAGGAATTTGAATTCTATTGGTGAATTGGTTTCAGCTTTCTCTCTTACTTTGTCTCCATATTTTCTCCTTAATGCATATGCAACCTACCACTTTCCTTCTGTTAACACCCAGTTTATACATGTTCTTTTACTTTAATGATGTTTTTAATTTTAAAAAATTAACGATTATGATTAAATTTAATAGAAAATGGAAAGAAATTTATGCCAAGAATATCTACCGAATCCCTTATCGAAAGATTATATCACTGTAAGAGTAAACCTATATAGAAAAAAGATACAAGAAGAATAGAGACGAAACGTGGGAAGAAGAGCCACTGCTGGCCTGCTTTGAAATAGATGCTGGTGCTTATGATGTAGTTATGAAGCTCGTTTAAATGAAAACTGCACAAGGAATTTCCTAACTGCAAACATGTTCTTGTTACAAACATAAATACAAGTAAATAAAACCCATGTTAAAGTAAATACACTTCCATTTTTATATTATATCTGTACCTCTTCCAACGATCAAAAATAAAAAGAAGAAAACGGCAGCAACATGCTATCCTTTATATATGAAGATGTACGTCAAAAGACGAATATTAAAAAATAGTTTTTTTTAAAAAAAAAATCTTGTCATTATCTTCACGGTCGAGAATACAGTGCGTAAAATGTACTATGAACATGTCTCTCAATGTTAATTGGGTCTCCTTTCTTTCTTCTTTTTGTTTGTCACAAGGAGGTAAGAACCAGTAACCTCATCCATTAGAGACGAGCATCTTCATTCTGGTGTATTCCGACTCCGGTAATTATTACGCAAACGTAAAACGAACGAAACGCTCGCATGTACCCAGCCTTAAAGGAGATCCAAGAGTCGGGCTATTACTTCTCCTTCCCCCCTCCCCCCCCCCTGCACGGAACTGTACAAATCTCCCTCTAAAACGTTCTTCGTGGTAGAAAGGGGGAAAAAATGTGAGGGAATTTCTAATGAATCGTTTAAGGCTAAACGTGAACAAAGCAAATTGCACATACCTTTGTAGGCCCTAGTACACTATTGTTGAGAAAACTGCACAGCTGTACATTCCTCCCAGGTGACGCGTCCTACGTCAAACCAGCCACTCTGAAAGTAAACATTTGAACAACTGGTCAATTAAGGACCTTAGTAACCCACACGGTATCCAAGTTAACTGGGAAATCCAACAAAGTAATTGGTACACCGTTTCAAGTAAATGCCACTGTGCTAAATGTTTCCTTTCCCTTTAAGGACTTGCGTAGTATTTATTACAGAGAAAGAATAACAAGAATACAAAAGAAGAGAAATATAGTAATTAACTACGGTAAGCGCTATATAATAGTTTTATTGCTTACTCCTGTCTTCCAAACTGACAAGTATCTATAATTTTGGGAAAAAAAAAATAAATAAATAAATAAAATTTCTTTGTGTGGTTAATGCCCTTGCTTCATAATTCCAAATGTATGCAACATTTTCCTTAGACTGACACTTTGTGGTAGACTCACACATTTTAAGTGTGTCCACTCTATCTCAATTGGGTTCATATCAGTCACTTTTTGTATAGGGTGAAGCATGGAATGTCAAAATTAATAGAAAATCTAACTAATGTTTTATATAAATAAATCAAAAAATAACTCGTGAAGAACTTAATGTTTAACTTGTGGCATTGTGGCTAAAATAAAGCAAGTTATATTAAATTAAACTACATTTAAAGTAAGGCATCATAGCTGTACCACTTTGAACATTTTTAGACTGCGACACGTCTACCAAGTGTTAACAGAAAGAACTTGATAGGTATGAATTGTAGCTCCATTATTTAAGCATCTGTGTATCAACTGGGAAGACTCACAAGTTATAGCTTAAAAACTATTTTGCAAAATGTATGACGATGCAAAGTGGTAAAAAGTATAGTCCTGTAATCTAAATTGTACCACTAGTATCTAAATCTATATTACCACAGGACAAGTTATCAACACAGTAAACTTCGATTAAATAGATAACATTAATTTAAGACACAGACATGATTAATATGCAATATGAAGCAGTTTGATATGATAGCCACGTTGAGCGCCAACTTTTGAGATAGTTCGATGGATAGTGGTGTTGTTGGTCCCACGTTGGTGAGCCAAATTATGAAGCGAGTTTAGTAGACTGATTATTGATCACTTTGGTGTTGATGCCCACGCTTCAATGGCTACAATTTCTCAACGTGAAAACTGCTATTTTCTTTGATTGAGACTCAACAGCATCTGGAGAGGAGTTCAATAGTGTAAATAAATACGCCATGCGACATAATATATCTATTAGTATTTTAATATGCCCAAAATCTTTTGCGTCATCAGGTGTTTTGTGTATGACATACCGATACAAACTTAGTTGCCGCGTGTGAAACTTACAGATGAGTGCCGCAGCGCGTGAAACTGAAAGTCCTACTTATAATGAATGAGTAAGGTGAACTGCGTGTATCTTGTCGCATGTCTAACTGGCGAGTGCGAACTGTCGAATAAGCCGAACTGAACTGAACTGACTCGGAGTGACCAGAAGAATGAGCCTTATATTAAATTCAAATCAAAAAAAGCTTTAGGCTAAAAGGCAAGCGCAAGTCCCGCGCCTGTCTTTTAAAGTTCAAACATACATTCTCCATTGGTTGATTCAAATTCAAGGCTAGCCTTTAGAATAAGGAAAGACCCCCCCCTCCCTTCAGCTCTACTTGACATTGATTTTGACAAGATAGGCTGACACTTCGATTTTATTATTGATGATGGATTGCGCCACGTCAGTCCACTACTTCAAATAAGGATATATTTCAGTTCGTTAATAAATATTAACATACTAATTTTGGGTATGCTCAACCTTACAAGCTCCATTGACGCTTCTTTCACAACCTTAAATTTCACAGCTGTGGTCTCCTTCAATTTGTCAATGACAAACGTTCGTGATATGAGCCTTGTTTATAAGCTGAAGTAAAACAGACATTGTGCAGAAGGGGGTGGCTCGGGTAGGAACGCTTGGAATTCGATTCGGGAGGTCCCGGTTTGAAATCCCTTGGGGCTGCCCCCCCCCCCTTTTTGTTTGTGTGTTTGTTTTTATTTTTATTTATTTATTTATTTATTTATTTATTTTTCCTGGTCGCTTAGACGAATACCCGGATGAAACTTGTCCGTGTCCTGTTTCAATTCATTGGTTCTGATTGCAGAGTTGAACATGCCAGGCGAGGCGGACTGGTGCCATGTGACAGGGCTTCTTGCGCTTTGGTTTCCTCCCTGGTGCCTGATGGAAGTGACCCTTCCGAGAGAGTTTCCGACAGCGTCGGGTGCTTAATCTGAAAAACAGATAAGGGCCATGTCTATGCTCCTGGTTCCAGGCAGGTACTAAGACCCCTAAGGTACCCAGCTTCGCCCTTCGTTCCAATGCAATTCAAAACAGATGGTGTGGTGACTAGATAAGGCACTTTTAGGTTGTGTTAAACCATGGAGTTAATACAATACTTTCTGAAGATATACTGTAATCCAGACCATTTTTCCAGAATGCCAAACTTCTTTGCAATTGTCAGGTTGCTATCTAACTGCTGTTAACTGGAGAATGAGAAAAGTAAAGAAGGCTTATTGACTCAGTGAGGCAAAGAAATACCACTTACTGTTTTCAAGGGCTTACTATCAGTTAGGCGGACTTCCTTCAAACCGAGGGGGACCCCCAAAAGTGCTCCACCCCCCCCTTCTTAACCTCCATCAATCACAGATCGTAAGCATTTTACATTCCTTGAGCAGGTAGGCAAGCAACACTAATTAGGCTCATTTAGATGCTGCTAATCAACTCATACCTAACAGTATAGTGCTCCTGCTTACACCATATTTTACCTCATGTTGCTCATCTCACTCCCACCATTGTGGTATTTCCTAAGAACCACAACAATTTAGAATTTCTTTTACATAATTCTGAAGCATGTACGATTATCTTTCTCTTTATCTTCTTATCACTGCACATTGTATAAAGATTTAATAAAACTGAGTTTATAATAATGTTCGCAATAATTAATAAATGTGCATACAGTAATCATCGTCATACTTTCCAATCATAAGCCCGGTGACCTGTTCCAGATTTTGTCCATCTTTTAAATGGATCTCTAGATCTCCTTCCTGGGTCTCTCGGATTGGACTGAATTGTTAGGAACAGAGAAGAATACTCCGGTAGTTTAGCCTTGCTCAACGCTGGCCGTTTGTGCTAAGTGCCCAAAGCGGGCACTTCCGGAAGGAAGGAATGAATTTTGGGAGACACCGGGCGCCCGAACCCACGGGCGTTGAGGCGCGGATTTAGACGGGATCCTTAACATGTTTTCGGAGGATGTCCCACCCTTCGAGCTTAGTTATAAGTCTGCTCCTATATCACAAGTCAGATATAAACCAGTTTAAATGTATGAGTGACCTATATATAAAGTGTTACAAGCTAGTATACTTTAAATGGACTAATGGAGCAATAAAATCAAATATTGCTTTTTTTTAATATTATTGCAGGTAGGAATCTTCAAAATAGCGCCATGTAGAAAACTTAAGTTAGAGCGCTTATGGGACTACCAGGGGTGGGGGCTTCAGAACTTTGAATGAATAATGATATAATTTATATACATTTAGAGAGTACACAAGAAATTAAAAAACTGTTACAAGTTTTTTTATAAAATTAAAGCTTTAAAAGTTATAGTGTGCTTGAAACATCTGGTAAACATAAAGAATAAATTTCTATATTCTTGGCAAGAGTTCCTCATGGCGTCCGGGAAAAAGTGTGGTAGCAGCAAGATGGAACACCACCACACTTTGCAAGACGCACAAGTTCTAATACCAGTGGATTGAACGTGCTTGGCCTGTTGCATCATTCTGAATTGATGTTATGTTTAGTTTAATGTGGGGAGTACGAAAGGTTGCTCTATTTAGACTAAGCGTATTGCTTACATTTTTATCCAAAAACTGTCTTGTCAACCAAAAACTAAAATCCAATAAGTGTAGACGATTCAAGTCCTTATTATAAAATGGAAAGATGTCTCATACTTCAAAACCATCACTCATCATATACATAACCCTCAAGACATGAGTACTGGACAAAGAAGTTAATGATAACTAAGTGATTACATGTTGCCTGGGTGACTGAGAGACATGCCCTAGAAAAGTAAAATATATTGCTATTGTAACTCAAGATCAGTGTCGGGTTGTGTTTTCATTTGAGAAAATGCTTCCAGCTTCCCGAACGTGACCCTCCTGGCGGCGTAATCCTAGACATGCCAAGGATCGCCTTGGAACTTAATTTATTATTTATTGGTTTCGACGTGAGGTATCCCATGAAGGGTCTGACCCCTAACCCATGTCTCCCCTTAATCACCAAGGGCGAGGGCGGCGTTGATAAGTAAACGACATACAGTGGTCAGGAGGGAACCTTTTTCCCCTGCGTGTGATGGCATTGTCCTCAGGGAAACTAGTTCTTGTTGGGGAAGGGCATGCTATGAGCCCTAGGGTTAGTGTTAGCCTACTTTCCTAATGTAATGATATTGTTCTGAAAGAAAGCAACTCATGGTGGAGAAGGTATGCCCTAACTCTACCTGTGATAGCCTTTTGAGTCGTTTTTGTCCTTTCTAAGGTGACATTTCTGAGAATTCTAAAAAATGTATTCTTATCAGGCTGATTTTATTTTGTTAGCTTGAAATCTGCTTCCTTATAGCGATGCTGGTATAAAATTTGCTGTTTGTAAGTAAGGATATTTTCATATGTTTTTTTTTTTCCTAAAATAATATTTAATATTTCAATATTTTCTTAATATGCTCTACACTATATAATATTTATTCTTTTCTTGTGATACTTAACACTTAGAGTCTTTATAAAGCAACTGAATATTTGTACTAAAAATAAATATCGCCAAGGAAAGATTTGTATATTCTCAACTTTATTTTAAATTATACGTGAGCATGTGTACATTTATCAGCTCAATGGGATAAAAAAGTGTCTAAGAGTAGACATTTTAAGAAACCTTCTAAAAATGTAAAACTGAGAAAAAGCAACCCATAGTTTGAGTACATAATGCCGACCTAAAATCATGTTTAAAACTGGCCTGTACTAAATGTAGGACCTTCAGCTATCTTCATAGTGCCTTAAGCCCTGCTTTTGTGAAACTTACGCCTCTTCCTAAGATTCGTGCCACGTTCCATACACTGACATATACTATGGACCGCTTGAAATATCTGACACTGTAGCATTATAATAAATGTTACTATGCATTGCCAATTCTTTTCTTTTTTTCACTTGTTATTATTTTGTTCGCATTTTCACATGAATATAAAGAAGATAGAGCTGTATTAGATGTTGATGCTACAGTTCATCAAACTACAACTGTGATTGGTTTTCAAAACTCTTTGTTTTTGTTTCGAAACTCTTCTTCTTACATTGCAGAAAACTTTAAACATTTCTCATAGTTTTTTGCCATGTAGTGACCTTTTATAAGGTTATGCTTACCAAACCTAAGATCTCGTAGAGCCTGTTCATCTTGAAAATTGGCCAATTAGTCCTGCCTAGAGCTGTATTCACCACATGGTCCTAACCTAACTTATACGCTTTCTATTATCACAAATGCTATATAGCACTAAACTAAAACGCTATAACCATGTAAAATAACCAAACAAATTCTCATTTACAAATAAATGTCTTACTTTGATGTATAACAGCTATAACGACAAGAAAATTCTTGATAAACAAATGCACAAGTCATTCTAAACAAGCCTTTGAAACAAATGGTAGTCCCTCTGAAATCTATCAGGTTCACCAACATTCCTTCAGGCACACCATAACATAAAATACCCTAGAATAAATACTTTCAGTTTTAAAATAAGTGAAGCGAGAAAAAGAATAAACAAATATTGGAGTGGCGTTTTCAGGACCACAACCACCTATGGGAGGGTTTTAAATTCTCATGTGAGGCGTGAAAATTGGACTTAAATAAAAATACATACATGAAAATGGTCATAAATGTTTAGAGTAAACAATAGGATGCCAATTACCTAGTGTTATTTTTTTTTATCATTTTTCCTGGATCGGATGCCTAAAAAATTGAAAGAGAAACATAAGCACTCAAAGCTAAAAGCTCTAAACATGGTTTTCACCTATCACACTTATTTACTAAAATTTTTTCGGCACATAACCTTATAAAAAGTAACATTACTTAATGCTTCTCGAACTATGGGTTGTTCTCCTCTAGAATCTAGAATAGACACATATTTAGTCAAATTGCTCATTAATCCAAGTAAGATGGTACAAAATCAAATTCCAGTGAACTACAGATCACACTTTATCGTTGAGTACCACAAAGAAAGGGAATTTTCTTTGCAAAATTTCTCTTTCATTGATTACTGTTTATGGAATTTTAAATTTATTTGAAACGCACATCTATCTTACATTTATTTTGATATATTTTGTTTAATATGGTAGAGACAATATAAATTTTATTCTGAAAAATAGTTCACTTACAAAAATATAATATATATAATATTTTGGTAAATATATATATAAAATATATATTATATTTTATATATTAGAGTAACTCATATAATGTTATCTCTATTAAAACATAGTTTATTTGTTCTTTTATTCCATTACTTAGATTATTATTATTATTATTATTATTATTATTATTATTATTATTATTATTATTATTATTATTATCATCATCATCATCATTATCTTGTTTCGATTTTTCGCGTATTTAACATTCCACACCTACTAGATACAAAAAAAATGACTTTTGTATACGAATTCCTTGGCAAAATAGAAACATTACAGTTGACAAAACTTCTTAATGGTAGCTTACCCACTAGTTTTGGAGCATATTCAAGGTCCAAAAGCATAGAGCTATTACTTTATTTTTAAAGGATGCACCACTGTAGACAAAAAAAGTGGTCTGTCTCCAGATTTAAAAGTCAACTTCCGGTAATGTCGCTGGCACTTGTTAAAACTGAATTCAAAGCAGAACGGACATATTTTTGTTTGCTAGCTTTCTCATAATGTCATTCGAGTCTCTCTCTCTCCCTCTCTCTCACACATACGCACTAGTACCCATCAAAGTTTATCCTATAGTCGATTACCAGAACGGTTAACGAGGAACATTTAGTGTTTTTGAACCTACGATTTCTTGCACAACAGATCCTTTCGATACCAATGAGATAGCTTCATGCACGCATGATGTTTTCTGATGAAAGAATAAAAAGCAACTGCTTCAAGAGTCAGCTCCCCCCCCCCCAAGATGTACTCATTGACTCTAATCAAAGTTTATTTACGTCAAATTACTGTATGGAGCAAAATATTTACTGCCCAGAGCAAAGCGATTTGCTACTTAAAGATTATGGCGCACATAAATTGTATAAATGTTGTTCTTTGGCCAAACAGAAAAAAGGGAAGGGAACAAGAAAGAAAGAAAGAAAGAAAGAAAAACGAAACATTTTGGACTCAGTTGTATCTAGAATCTGTAAGGTCTAAATGTTAATACGTACTAATTATGGGATTTCCAAACAAAAAAAAAATGTTGTGTATAGATAACTATGCATTGCTCAGTTATTAGATGATCTGGTAAGAATAGAAAATGACATTCAACCAAAAATATAGATTTAAAAATATTCTTATAAGTTTAGAATAAAGATTATCACAATGCAAAAAGAAGATCGGTTACTGAGAGCAATAAATTATCATTAAATTAATTACAAGAAAAGATTCAACATTATACAATATGAAAATGTTCATTAATAAGACAAAAGTAACGGTATTTAGGGGAAAGTCAGGTAATAAATCGAGTTAGAGATTTCCGAAATTTAGGTTGTAATAACATTTATAGTTTCAAAACACTTTCCTGAACAATTAAAAACACTTTAAGGGGAAAAAGTTAAAGGATATACAAAATTAATTAAAATTCCAATGTTGAAACTCGAATCTGAAAATTGAGCACTTAAATATGCATAAAATTTAAATTTAAATTAATGTTTTAAGAGATAAAGAAGTTTGCACTTAAGAAGTCCAATAAGAAATTGAAACATTCGAACAGGATTACTAGTTAAAGACATAACCGGAAATATTATGTTGATACTATGCTGGGAACTAATTTCTGAAACTAAGAATTAAGAACAAAAGAAAAGTTAGATATAGAAGGAAGATCTCGTTAAAGAGAGCCGAAGCTGTGAAATCAGGACAGGTATGTAACATATATTTTGAACGACGATAGTATATAGTTACTTGTCTGAATTCTTAAGATAATTGAATGTCATCTTAGGAATTCTTCTGCTGCACACACAGCTCGAACTGAGACACACATTTTTTACACTTCACCAAACTGATAGACACAGAGTTTGTTTACACAGGTGGTATGACAGTGCTAATTCCTGTCTAATGCTCAGTGAGGGGCATGTTCCTTGTCTTTTTATCTACCCCACACATGGTGCATACACACTGGACTAGAACTGGGTGCTATTTCTACGTATGAAAGTCATCTTGTTATGCACCGTGCAGATTCGTTGCGTATTTGTTTCCCTTGCTTAAAAGAATGGCATAACTTGGTTACGGAGGTCTATGAGAAAACAAATTATGAATTTTGTTCTAAAGTAAATCCCACAGTGATTATTAATAGTAATATACAGAGCTTTCATTTCAAACTTCAAGTCTAGATCATTACCTATTTAACATACAAGAGCTGTTCAATAATAATAATAATAATAATAATAATAATAATAATAATAATAATAATAATAATAATAATAATAATTTAAAATTTAAAATAATACCTTTCCTTACCCTTGTAATATTGATGACTTCTCTAAAAGGCCTGCGTAGTCTTCGTCACTGCTTCTGATGATGGAAAATGCCTCCCACGGAGATTTAGGAAAAAGGAAAAAGTCGCACGGTGTTAAATGTGGACTATAGGGGATGGCAAGGGACACATCTTACATTGATTTGTGTGAGATATTTAGCAACCACAGTTGCGACATGCCGTCATGCATTATCGTCGTGCAGCATCCAACTTGTTGCACGGAAATGTGATATGGCCTTGCACAGATTTCTGGATATCTCTGTAGTATTGCCCAGTTACAGTTGTATGTGCAGGTACGACATGCTGATAAACCATTGCTTGAATATGGAACAATGAGGTAACTATAACTTCCCTAGCAGATGCAATCACTTTTCTTTATTATTATTATTATTATTATTATTATTATTATTATTATTATTATTATTATTATTATTATTATTATTATTATTATTATTATTATTATTATTATCATCATCATCATCATCATTATATTATTATTATTATTATGTTGTTGGTTGTTGGCGACTTATTATTATTATTATTATTATTATTATTATTATTATTATATTTTTTGATGTTGGTGACGAGTAAAATTCTTCACAGAGCTTTGCTGTTTTCTCTAAAGATCGAAATGATTTACCCACGTTTCATCAGCAGTGATTACATTAATTAATGTCATTATTAATGTCATCTTCAACTGCATGCAAATCTGCACACAACGTCCTTTTGTTCGGGAATCAGCAGTCTTGGAGCTCACCGTGCAGAAACATGTCTCATTCACAGTTTTCAGGGTGGGTGGCACCCAGCAAGTGTTAAATGTTTTCTTCCGTTAGAGCACTAACTGGAGAGCCAGGTTCACCTTCGTTTGAAATTGATTGCCTCTTCTCTTTCTACATTTTAAATCATCTTCCAGCTGTGCTATAGGGAAGAACAAACGCTCCATAAGCCTCCGGTAGCATTTCATAGGGCTCAGCTGAAGATTTTTGGGACGAAAGCAGAATTTCAGAGCAGCATATTGCATCGCGTGTCACCTCCCTTGTCTGTAGGCGGAAATGAATATGTCTCAATTTGCGCACCTCTCATGCGTGAACCGAAAGTGACAGTAAAGAAATGTACCAGATGTACTTTGCGTATTGAACTAACAAAATAATATAAAATTAAATTTTAGCGCGAAAAATCATGCTTGTAAAAAATTAAGGCAATTCTTTATTGAACAGTTCACATGCATTAACAAAAGCTCACAGTGTGTCACATCCTATTTTGTCTCAGGTGATAAGTATGGAACATATCTCTAATAATTAGCTTTCACAATCTTTTGAAAGTCTCTTGAAATACTTAATTGTTCTTTTAATATTTTAAACGCTTGAGTGATTTAAAATACAAGAGTATAAGAGTTTTAAAGCTGCCATGGAACTATAAAGAGCATACTGTTGAATTCAAGATATCTTAAGACGGAGCCAGGAAAATGATTCGAGAGATAGAGTGACATATTTAAATGGACGTAAGTGGCAGATGTAGAGTATGCAAATATAATGAAAATGGCTCATTGGCCAAAAACAACTGCAGGGAGATGTTAGTGATGATGCTATCGATAATGGCATTCTAATAAGGAAATCAACGATGAATATGGTTATATTATATGACTTCGTTTTATGCATTCTTGTTACATACGTATTGTTGTACACAATGCTCACACCCTGATTTCCCACAGAGTTGTTCCTAAACTGCAGTCAATATAGTCAAAGTAACAAATCAAGTTTGTAAAACAGCAACCAGAAGCATAAAAATAGTGCACTGCAACTTGTGACTGACTAATCAGTTTCACAGATTATAGAGTTCGTATTATCATTGCACATACCAAGCGGGATACAAGTATACCCCAAGCAGCAATTCTTTGTCTGCAATTGTTGTAGTTCCAATATGGCAGTGTTAGTTCTTTACATTGTTAATTTATCCCTTACAAATATATGATACAATAAGGAAAGTAATTATTATGTCTATTTAGTCAATACTACTTGAAATATTTACTGGAATACAACTGTAACTCCGTTTGGGAGTCCGTGTTCTTTTGATAAACTAAAGTTACACATTCATTTTAGAAAGTTCATTGTTGAAGGGGGTTTTAAATTAAATATAAGGCATTGTTGAACCACAGACCGCCATTTACTCCTTATTTGGTTTACGTTTGCAGCCTCAGTCTAATTGGGAAGATGTTAAAGAGAAGTAAGGTGGAAAAAACGTATCGTTTTATGTGTTTCTTATGGGCCTAAAAAGAGCAAGGCAGTAATTCTTTCGCGCTCGGAACATCATGATGACAATTGTGGTAGTGAAGAAGAAAAATTTAAACCTGATATAATACTGCACAATAATAAAGCAAAGAGTTTCTTTGACACGATTGATAAAATGGTAAATGAGTATTCTTGCAGTGGGACAACTAAGCGACAGCTATTGTTCATGAATGTAACTTATATACATAATTTGGAAAACAAAACATCCTAAATGGAAATGTTCAGCTCATGACCGAAGAATAAAAATGTTATTACAATTGGGTCAAGAATTAACTATCCCACATGTGGTGGAGAGAAAGAAAGCTCAAATAGTATTGCCTCTCTACACAACTACAGCAATGACAGGGTTGCTTCGAGAAGGTGTAACAGCTGCATCAGCTCAATTAAGACTACAAACTCCCCTGAAACTTCTTATGTTAGCATGCAATATCCGTGATAGGAAAAGAGACAGAAAATGCAGGTCAAGTGTCAAGTATTTGTATGTCATGATCTTTCAGACACTATACAAGTGTGTAATTATTGTTGTGAGTAAACCGACCTGAGACCAAGATTCCAGTAACATTGTTAAGTAACATTAATAATAATGAAAGCGCTATATTATGTTCAGTATGTATTTGCAGCTTCAAACCGACGAAAAATTTTAACACAGCTAGATTTCAGTAACGTTGTTTTCCATTTTGAGCTTGAAAATGCTGTATTATGATATTAAACTTGTTTATTGAACTATATTGAGTGTGTACTTGAAACTTCAAACCATGAAACTAATTTAACTCAGATTTTAAGTTGGGGTACATTCCATACATACTAGCAGACCTTGGTATGCAGAAGGTAATGATAGGAGCTTTGGCCGCCGTTTCAAGATTGACGATGAGATCGAATTTATTTGAGAAATTATCAGTAAAAACAGAAAAAAAAAAAAACAATATGCGTAAAGGAATTTATTAAAATTAATTCAAGTTTTTTACAAAGAAAATTTTAATGCTAATTTTAATCTATTTCGTGTTTTACTCTTGCAACTCGCTCAGTTTTCATATATAGAATCTTTAAATGATCACTTGAAATTATAAAAATATTATAGATCTAAAAATTAAGATAGAAAAAAAAAACACTATGTTGGGCAAACAATGATGTTTGGTTTTAAAATAAACTGATAATCTTTTGTTCGGCATACGTCACTCTTTATGCCTCGCTATGCACAGTATTTTGCAACATCCATTTGTTTTACGAAACAGCATTATTAAATTGCTGCAGAGTTTTGGGGGTGTGATTGGCAACGTCGTTCTTTAAGCCTATAACCAAAATCTGCCGGGTTGAAATCTGAAGATCGTGGAAGCTATATTGCTGTAAAGCATAACGACACGATTGTCAAATATCCATGAAATGAATTGTTTTGCAGAGATGTAGATGTGGGGGGTGCATCATCTTGCATGATTATACATTAGGGATGGCGAATTTCTGTAACATTCCTCAAGCAGGACTTATATAATATAATTGCTATTTTAATTAACAAAATGGTAACTATGGAATGCAATAAAAACAACTAAAAAACCAAATTACATTTTTTTTTTTTTGCCCAATATGGGGATTTTTTTCCTATCTCAAATACTATGATAACCTCACTAAAAATATAAACTTCATTTTTGAGGTATAAATAACTATCCAGAAAAAATGACACCTTGAAGACAAGAAATCGCAACATTTTTGCTAAAACAAGGCACAAAGTCCAACACAGAAAAATAATACAAGTGTTTACTACTCACTGTGTTCAAATAAAATGTACCTGCTCTTTCCTTTTATATGCATACTCATTCAAGCATCATCAGTGAACCGCTAACTGGAATTTCTAACGCTCCTTATCAGATTTCCCGTAACCCGCAACAGGCCTGTAGTAGAGGAGAAATTGCTCTGCTGGTGCCGTGTTTACAAGGAGGGTGGGTGATGTCTCTTCTCATTAGCGGGAGGGATGTTATGGGAGAGGCAACACGCAATAGTATTCATTACGTGGAACAAGGGAGGTCAGGGGGATCCCACCACACCCAGGGGTGGTACATGAGATCCTAGCAATAGTGTGACTAACACTGAAAAAAGAAATTGACTAAATTTTTGGCTTTGGCGAAGATTGTGAACTGAAAGTTAAAAAGTTTATGCTTTTTAGGAATATTAGACCAAAATAATAAATTCTGCACACATACAGGCAACAGCATTATAAATACCCAGCAGCGTTTGGCATGTAAATTACCTGGAAACGTTTTAAGTGTAATTTACATGCAATATAGATATGTACTATATAAAACCTGTTTTAAACGGAGCTTACCTCAAAATAATACTGCACTTAATGAAATAATTTTAGATCTGAAAACATACAAAGAGCGCAAAAACATCTAATTTAAAACTAAACAACTAAAGCCAAAGTTTTCTGCAGCAAAGATAATATCCCAGATTTTGTAACAAAGAAAAGTGCTTATTCCACAGTTGAATCTATCCTATCTCTATCCTATATATTTAATTATAGACCTAGCACCACTTAAATAACTTTTGAAGCATGTGGTTCAATAGCATGAAATTTGGTGTATGGGCAGAGCTGTGTGCTGATGCTGAGAATTCAAAAATTCTAACTGGAAATAACTCTCTCTCATTTTCAATATAATGCCTAATTTTTTAATAATACTCATAAAGAGCTTTTCAAAAATTAACCTCACTGGCTATTTCTGTACAAATTTATTGTTGCTAATCCAATAAAACAAAAAGTGAATGAATAATAAAATGCTCCTTCCTTAATAAAATAAAACAAAGCTAACCAAAATGATAAAATTGGTAGCCTTCAGCTGCTTGACAATGTGTTGAACCATTTAAGGAATGACTTAACGAGGCTTAAGAAATGTCTTGCACAGTTTCCTTTATTCAACACTCCAGATATTATAATTTATTGGATATGCCACTGGCTTCAAATGGCCACACAAAAAGAATTCCAAAGGCGACAAATTTGGCGTGGAAAAACCTGCTCTAAGTTCTGACGAACTTTCTGCCCATAGTGAGCTGCAGCTAGTTGCCGCGTGTAAAACTTACAGACGAGTGCCCCGGCGCTTGGAACAGAAAGTCGAACTTGTGTAGAACTGCTTCTACATGGAACTGAGTATCGCTTTACGCATGCCTTGCTGCGTATAAAACTTAAATTGCCTGTTTCGCGGCACGTAGGACTTATAAACTGCTTGCTGAGCGCGAACTTAACTGAAGTGAGTTGAATGAGTAAACTGAAATGAGTGCTCTAGCGGAGTGACCACTTCCCTTATAGGTAAAGATATAATAAAAAAGCGTTGCCTAGGAAACGCCAAAAGGCACGTGCAAGCCTCGCGCCTATCTTTAAAAGTTCAAGCATGCGTTTTCCATTGGCTGGTTTAATTTCATCTACCCCGCGTTCAATTCGCTCTTTTTTTTTTTTTTTTTTTTTTTTTTTAAAGTTTTAAAATTTACGTCAACATTGGCTGGTTTAAAGGAATGATACTACGACAGTCACTCGGGGTCAACGCTCCTACATCTCCAGACGGTTTAAATGTCCTTGAGTTTATGCTGCTTCTCGACCCTCGGGTTCATTATATAAAGCTTTATGACTATTTTGTTGGCTTTCCAAACTACCGTAACAAAACACCAAAGGAGCTTTCTCTTGCTGTTGACATTCAACTCAGGTTACGGTTATTCTATTATAAATATACGCATACATCACTAATTACACCACGTAAAATGTTATGATTGTGTTTGTAGCAGACTATTATATTGTATTTATATTTTAGTGGAATGAACCGTAAGTACAGTTTCGGAGTTCATTCCCTCCCTTCTTGTATTCAGCAAGAGTCTTCTCCATGCCCTCTGTTTTCCACATTCTAAATTGGTGTTTTGATATTTTACAGATCTAAAATGCAAAGAAATGTATTTTTGCTTACAGAGTCCTAAATCATACCAGGTGATTTTTAGGAAACTTTCGAGAGTGTGTTATACTACTTTATACGAACCAATGATAATGCTCATAGACTTTTTAAATGTATTAATTAAAATAAATTATACTTATTGTTATTTTCTCAGAAGCTTACCACAAATACAAGAAAATAACACCGCACAATTAGAATGCTTTGTTTCGTTCGTATCTTATATGGGGATTATACAACTTCTGCTTAAGTAACTCACCTACTTCCATTTTGTTTCTTAGCACGATAGTTCTTGAACATGTAACATGCTTATGTCATCGTTTCTTTTCTTGTTCAATAAAGTGCCCAGCTACATATCTGCCGTATAGTTTTATAATTAGAAAGTAAATTCAGCCATATACTGTTCATCTTATGGTGTCAAATAACTGAAAATTATAATAGCAAAAGGCATTTGTAAAAGTGGTATAGGTGTTCAAGAGTAGTCTAACTGTCAAAAAGAAAATATAAATATTCGGAGCATAATGATAAGCTAGGGTATGCTTATACGGACAAACCTCGCAAATATATTACTTTGCTTTATAGTTCGTTTAATATTGGCTGTTTTGTTCCACGAAAATTAATTATTTACAAGAGAATATAGTTGTTTTTATTTACTTCATTTAATTTCATTACATTTATAGCTTCCAATGGATCATGTACATGATAATTAATGTATTAAATAACATTTATACAATCACATAAACGAGTATAACACATTTTATATTGATAATATCAATATCATAGACCCAAGATCGCGGGTATCCCGGCCAGGGTCGGTGGATTTTTTCGGACATAAAAATCCTAAAATGGCTTCCTTCGGAAGGGAAGTAAAACCGTGGGTCACATGTCGTACATTTACGGCACGAAAAGAATCTCAAGCCTGAAAGAAGAGGCCTCTGAGCAAAATTTATTAGTCATTTCACGCCCTGAATTGAATGGGATGCTGATGACCTGAGATGTTAAACAGCGCTCATAATTAAACCAATTTAGTGAATATAAACATAACAATAAGAAAAATTTCCATATAACACAATAAAATACAATAAGACAATGAAAATAAAACGTAATTAATATTCTCCACAAATTCATAGATGCAACAAAAAGATTTTTCGCGTAAATATTTTAGGAGGTATTTTTTAATTTCTGGAGGACTTTTCTTTTAAAGACTGAGGCAAAGTGTTATACATTTTGATGCCAGTATAAAAAATGTTTTTGTACATAAAAGTAATAAGTATCGAATAAGTCATTTTTCTTCTTACGTCATAGGAGTATATGTAAGAATAAGTTGAAAAGTATTTCAAATTGCTTTTTACAAAACTCCATGTTTCATATATGCGTAAGAAGTGGTACATTTGCAACTATTTAAAAAGTGAACTATAATTAATACATTTGTTTATGTATGTTTTATTCTAATTGCATTTTTTATGTCGTTTAAAAATAAATTTAGCATTTGGTGCAATTCCCAGAATATTATCCATGAGCAAGCAGAAAAAAAAATGCGTATAAAAGTTTAATGATCATTTCTATCGATTATTAGATAATTGCCTTTATTTAAATGCTAACTTATATTACACTTACATAAAAATGTTCATTATTTAAATTAGTGGTTACATTTGCCCGCATTCTCATGTTTCTCGTGAGGAGTGAAAACAATTGAAGGTACATCTCAGCTTACTCTAATTTATTCTGGCAGCTGGAGAAGAATATTTCAGTGAAACATAACCAAATTTTAAGCGAAATGCATCAAAGAGGTCGCACTTTTGTATGATTGTAATAAGAATAGCAAGTAAACTTTAAAAATAATCTGATGTTATGTAGATGTTAATATGCTGGTGTTACACAAATTTCAAGCAATAGTTCTCATGGAAAGTTCCTCAGGCGAAGAACTACTTGGACAAACGCAAGATCTAAATGTGCTCAAAGAGGTTGCCAATTTTATTTATCTAATCCTTATAGGACACAAAAGTGCTGTAGATGTATGGTGCGTTTTCCTAACCCGTTCTGCAGACGAAGACAAAATAAACATGGTAATTCCAAAGAAAATACCGCTAAATGGTTATCGGAAGACGATTCCGATGATCGTCATGTGCGGAAACTCCCCTGCAACTGTAATCAATGTAAAACTTCATTTTATTTACGCAGAAGACATCGTTTACGCGACGGTTATCCCAGAGAAAATGCCAGGCAGCAACACTGTTGTCCCTATTGCGATAAAAAAAAGTTTGGTGAGATAGATAAACGTAATGACACTGAGGACATAAATAAAGTATTCACATTTTCACACACAAATATAAGGTTTAACTCACAGGAAAAACGCAATCAAGAACTAAAATTACCCAGTACTATCGCAAAGATTGATGTAAATACAAATAAAATACCAAGTGATTTAAAGGAAAGAAAACAAGATGAAAATATTTCGATCAGCAGTGTATGTCATAATGGGACATATTCTTCAAGCCCTACTAACATACTGGTTGACGCAGTTACACAAACTTCAGAGGTGTATCATTTTACTACTCCAGAACACACTAGACCCAGCAGAATCATAACTGCTCAAAATTTAATCAATCAAGAACAAGGATTTAGTGGAAAGCATGAAAAAGTCCATGAATCAAGTTTGGAGTTCAATCATGATAATCAACATTCACCTGATGTTGAAAACCTTAAGTTATCCTTTGAAGAAATTACAGAGCCCTTCTCACAGTCATCTGGAAAGTTTCCTCATTCAAAATATGTAGAAAATAAGAAGCCAGTAAATCTGACACATGATTCCAAAAATATAGAGAAACTAGAAGCAGCTTATCATGAAAATGAAAGAAGACCAAATTCCATGCATTTTGTTAGAAATCCCAATAGCAATAAAAGAAAATTTCCAAAACAAAAACCTGCAAAACAAAGTAAGCCTGAATGCTCTTCTGTAGAACATATCTTTGATGAAAATTGCTTAAAGTATCCATATGATGAACAATTTTTCACACATTTCAAGAGGAGCAATCATTTACCATCACAGCACTGTACTGGTTATCATGTCAATCTTCCTGAGAGAACACACCATCTGCCAGGTTCTAAAATGATAATCACACATTCTCATATAATAAGCTGCTCGCATTATGATCAACAAGATTCAGAGAAAGCGAAGTCTAACTATTCCAATGTACATGAAACAAATATTCTGCAAGAGGCTTCTGAATGGAGAACAAGAGAATTTCCTGCAAGACATAAACATCAGCATACCTACAATTATAATCCAAATGCCTCTGAAACTATGAGTAAAAATGATTTACATAGGCATGAAAATGAGCAGAAATCACCAAATTCACCTTCAGAAACATTACATGCTGTCAATAGTTTTGAGGCTGATGGGGATGATGACTCAAAATATTTCCTTAGCAAGCCCCAGCAGGCTTTTATGCAAAGCCCTGGAGTGCCTTCAAGAAAGTCTGATCCAAATCTGAATAAACACCTCACAAGTGAATGTATGTCATTTAAACATAATATAGATCTTAAGCATTCTATTCCTTCCACAAATAGCAAGCTACAACTATCACACCCAGTTGAAACAGAGGATACAACTCAGCTTGAAGAACTGCAAACAAGTGACTATGCTTTGCAAATTACCAAACAAACTGATGGAAAATTAGATCACAAGCAGAGCATACCTTTGGAATCACCTTCTGAGCCTATCAACAAAGGAAGAACATTTTTCAAAGGTATATGGGATTTTCTCTGCAAAAACTTGTCCAGAAACAAAGATGCAACTCATGAAGTTGAGTTAAATGATACATTTAGTGAAACTCATAAAAATGGCAATAATCAGCACTTAACTAATCAAATACATAAAGAAGGCACAACCCATTCACCAGCACATTTGATGGTAAGCAAAGAAGATTTAATAAATTTAGAGAAAAGAAATGAAGAATTATCATATTCTAAAAATACAGAAGCTGCTGAAATGAATGAATTTATATTTCAAAGTAAACCTGAGGAAAAAACTTCAGAAGAAATATGCAAATATAAAATAAGAAAAAATTGTTATACAAACAAAAGCAAGTGGAATTTTAGCAAATGTGGGAAATGTGGTTGTTTTGTACAGCATGATTACCAACATAAAAACAAAGAAAAGAAAATTTCAAAACTCAAGAAGCTGATGCCACAGAGAAGCAAAAGGAAAAACTCAAGCAAACAATCCATTTCTGATCTATCAAACTCTTTTGACAATATCTGCAAACCCACATTTAATTATAATATGCAGTGCAATGAAAGCAATAAAAATTTAACAGAAAAACATTTGTTACCATTCCCATTATGTTATTGGTTTGAATTAATAAATGATGCAAAATCTGAAAGAAAAAACTATACAGAGAAGGGAGAGGAACAAAGCAAATAAGCAACAGTAAAGTTCAACAACTTGCTCATAAGAAGAAAGGTATGTGAAGAATAAATAAATGCATTGCTGAGTCCTAACTATAAGTAAAATGTGCATAAGATTTACAACTTTCTGTAAAATATTCAGAATTATAAGAATACTTGTTTAAATAGCTAGATCATTAATTGAAAGATTATGATGTTATTATTTCTATTTTTAAAACTGTTCTTTAACCAAATTGTTCATTGTATGTAAAAAAATAAACATTGAAATAGTTATGTTAAATCATTAGTATCTGAGTAATAACTTCTAAACAGATCTTTTATTTACCAAAGTTGATTTTAAGATATAAACATTGAATTGTAAATTCTTTTTCATACATTCTCATCATTTTGTATGTGAAATATAATATAGTGAGAGGAGAGAGGTTTAATAAAAGGAAGAGAAAGTCACTACCGCTAAAGCAAAGAATAGAACAGATAAAAATTCATATCATTTTTAGTAGCATCACTCCTCCCCAGTAAAAACTTCTGACTATTAGTCACTCTTCCATGCATTTGATTCTTAATGTAATATGTAAATGCAATGTCTAAGAGTGCTGTCAAGTCCAAAAGTATTGTCTATAAATAGAATACACTCTGGCATCTACACTATAGGGTTATGGCAAAATGTATTTTGCACAAAAATAAGCAAATAGAAAAGTGAAAAAATGCTGATTGAAAAATATAATATCTGGTTCAAATGATTTTCATCCTATAATGTTGTTCAGAAATTCAAAATAAAATCCTCCCCCTTTCTTTTTAATTATGCATGCTTAAATGGCAAATTCATTAATATATGAGGGTGTTCCAATATAAAGACACAGATGTTTTTTGTGTTGATGCAATGTGATGGCCTGCTCTTTGGAGGTTACTTCCCTGGAAAATGGAATAGAAGCAGGGGCTTGCACAACTCAGGAAGTGGTTCCACCCAGATCTGAATATTCTATCTGGAAATATGTTAGGAACACCATCTACATCTACATAGTCTTGTCCATAGATCCTTGCTCCCTCACCTCATCCCTTTGTTTCAGAGGTATCCTTTGGGGGCATATGCACAAAGGACCAGACATGAGCAAGGCTCAAGTATTGAAAGTATCTTCCTCTTCCCCAGGCCATCCGTCCACTCATCCATCCATTACAGAAAGGTGATTTGTGCACAGATAAGGCTATTAGTATGCTAGCATCATACTATTGATGAGAGAAGCACCAAAAAAAATAGTATAAAAGAAAATTGTGATAGAAGACATTTTAAAGTTCTATGTAGATCAAACATCTAAGTTTGGATAGTAAAAATATTGTATTGTTATAAATTATATTATATCTATACTTTTTGGAACTGATGTGGAAATGGTATGTGGTAGAGAGTTTTATACCTAGAGTTAAAAGTAGTGGTGTGCAATATTTACCATATTAGGCAGGCTCTTTATAAATTATTAAAATGGTAATGAAATTATTAGTCTATTTTGATCCACTTCAACTCATTTGAAATTGCTTGAATTTAATAAATCATACATGATTTACTTGGCAAAAAGACCCATTCTTCATTCTTTTATTCATTCATCCCACATCAACAATTTTGCTAAGGAAGATAAGCAAATTTATTTTTTCAGTTTTTGTTCAATATAAGGTCACACTACTAAATTTTTTTAATCCTTGAGTTGATCTTTGAAACAGTTTACTATGTTTTAGGACAGAACATGATACTTCAAGTGATCATGATGAAAGTTTTTTGGTTTATGTCGCATGAAACTTAATGATAATAAATCATTCTAATAAATATTGTACTTACACAGCTGTTGACAATGGAGTGGTAATATCCTAAACTTAGGTATTCATTTTTTACACTGAACTCCATTGAAGTAAATGAAGTTCAGTATAAAAAATGAATACCTAAGTTTAGGATATAAACCATCTAATGTTTCGAGGATCTTGCCATCCTCCTTACCTGGCATAAGCCAAAAAATTTTTACCATGACAAACTTTGGCCGTGAAAGCCTACATCATACTTCATGTGATGTTATTTTTTGTATAGTCAAAGCATGTAGTGCTACCTTATACAGTTCAAAAAATACATCCACACAGAGCTATACACTACATACACCAAGTAATAGTTATTCAAGAAGGAATTTTTCAGGTTTTGTAGGAATGAAGAGGGATAATGATGTATCATATGCAATCTCCACACAACACTCCCAAGATTTTATATTGCTTGTATTCTAGTTTATATATCTAAAAACCAGCAGCTTACTTCCCAACTGATGTGTTGCTAACCAGTATTCATTACATTGACATAGGACTCATGTTAATAGGAATGTGAGGGTTTTGTTACTTCTCAGCTTATAGATTAAACATTCTTTCTTTCCTTCCATTGAAAGCTGTTTGTAGTTTTATTAATCCTTTGGAATCATACAAAGCATAAATGCAAATGATATGAAATATACCAAGACCTAAGTTTACACATAATATCAACAGTTTTATGTATAATTAACAAATGAAACTGAAAAATTTGAAGAGTAAATAATTAATTAAATTGTTTCAAATTAACTAAGCCCTACAATAAATTGAGCAGTAATAAAGTTAACTTATAGGTTTCCGCATTATTATGGGTATGTGAAACTTATTGTAAACTGACTATTATATCAATGATAAATTGAATAGTTAACAATGTGTACAGTTTAATTTAAAAGATGATGTCAATTATTTATAATAAAATAATAAAGAAGATATAATGAAGTTTCTCTCTTATGTCCACAAAAACCTTAATTTAAGTTATTATCTTATAAATAATTCATCTTTGTTTTGTTTTTCTCCACACATGAACCAGACAAGCAGCCAGTAGCACACAGTACAACTGCTTGCAACCTGTGCACCTTACAGTGAGCAAAATACTGAAAATTTGCTTGCCTTTTTCACAGAAGATGAAAATTATTCTTCAAATTTTATCAGTTTTATAACAGAATGTGCTGATGTATTTCAGACTCTACTTATTGTATTGATTGAAAGAGATTTTTGCAGTGCTTTCTAATCAAGCAATGATGTCATTCAGTATTTCCTCTTTTAACATTGAAGCCTATTATTTTCTTGTTCAACACTCATATTATTAAATAAATTGTACTTAAGAAGCTGTTGACAATGGAGTAGTAATAAAACTACACTAATGCAATAAATATGTTCACACTAACTCCACTTACATTACACTAGGACATGTTTCAGGAGCACTTGCTCCCATCATCAGCTGTTTGATGTTAGTATGAACATATTTAATACATTGCTGATCTTATTGTTTTAAATTTAAGCTCTATTTTACAGATTTGTAAGGTGGAAAAACCCTGGAAAAAAGTTTTGAAGTTCTATATGACACTGAAAAGCTTATTCATTTCTTAAAAAGCTATAGCAAATGAAAATATGTTGGCCAACAGGGAAATGAAATGCAATAACACAGTAACTTCTCTGTTTCAAACCTAAACATGTGCATAATCAGTGGCAATATGCATGGATGTGTGCAGCTGTGATCTGCTGGTTTTGAACCCCAAATGAAAGAACCATCAATATAAGACATTTGTGAGACAAGTCTGTTTGGCTTCCAGGTTTTAATTAAAGATAATCTTAATTGATATCATTGTATGATTCAGTTGAACTACACACTCTTAAAGCTTCACTTACTTTTCATAAATGTATGGAACCGGTTTCGAGAACATTTTGTTCCCATCTTCAGCCATGCTAAAGTTCAACTAAAGTTGAGTTATTATTTATTAAGATGAACTATTTTTAAGCATTTCCCAATCTCATCAAAATCTTTGCACCCTTGTCAAGATCCAAGACCTTGCAGGGAATAGAGCTTCTTTACACCTCTTCAAATGGTAGGTATTTAATTGCTACATGGCAGTTCTAGTTTTCCTTATTTGCGACAGAATTGCACATTATAGATTATAGTGTTTTTTCAAATAATATGTAAACAGGTATACTTTGTGAAATGCAGTTTCGTTAAGGATATGAAATGTTTAATTTTGAATTAGATATAATATTGATATTGTATTTGTAGTCACAAAGAAGATTTTATAATATCTATTGCTTCCATTACACCATTTGCTTTTCTCTCCTTCCTTTAAAACCATAATCCCCCTTGATGATAACAGTTTATTTTAAATGAATAAGAACTGCACAAGACTACATGGGCCATTCCACAAATACAGACACGCTCTCTAACTGTACTTTGAGAAAAGGGTTAAGTAAATTATAAATATGATTTGTATTTGATGTTGATATACATTAAGCAACTAGTCGGTCCTGGTGGTGTAGTGATAACCATACTTGGCTTATAAACCCAAGATCACGGGTTCAAACCCAGCCAGGATTGATGGATTTTTTTCGGGCATAAAAATCCTAAGTATGGCTTCCTTCAGAAGGGAAGTAAAGCTGTGAGTCCCACGTCATACACTTACAGCACGAAAAAGAACCTCAAGCCTGAAAGAAGAGGCCTTGGAGTAAAATTTGTCGGCCTTTTCACACCCTGAATTGAATGGGACTCTGATGACCTATGATGTTAAAGAGCGTCCGTAAATAAACAAATCAAAAAAAAAATTAAGCAACTATAAAAGTTTTGCAATTTTCTACGAGAAAATTACTCATATTTCCTAAGTATGGCTTCCTTCAGAAGAGAAGTAAAGCCGTGGGTCTCATGTCATAGATTTGCAGCATGATAAAGAACCTCAAGCCTGAAAGAAGAGGCCTCTAGCAAAATTTGTTGGCCATTTCATGCCCTGAATTGATTGGGACACTGATGACCTGAGATGTTAAAGAGCATTCATAAATAAGTCAAATCAATAAATCAACAATACTGTAAGCTTATGAAATGGTATTTATAATTAATTATTTTTGTATATTTAAACTTAGAAATGTGCTTTCTTCTAGACCTGATAAAACTTTTCTCTATTATTTTATTTCATTTATTTGTTATATTTTTGAGTCGTTCATCCATAAACTCTTATGGATGAATGGTAAATTAATTACAAAACTAGAATAAACTTGATGTAAGATTTAAAAACTGTATCCTAAAATACAGCATTTTTATACCTTACGTCAAATTTACTCATTTGGGCATTGTAGGTAAAGTGAATCTCTGGGCATTTCAGTTTAAATGTATTATATTAATTGTAGTTCATTAAAGGCAATTATGTCTATTTTAAGCAAATTAGTAGAAGTGTAATATGTAATTACCACATATCTTTGGGAGAAATCTGGGTATTGGTATAAAATAACACGTTTTAACACTAATTAGTAAACTATGATATCTATATCACAGATGCATATAATCTTTTGTTGAGCCTGTGAATTATCAAGCCTATATGGTCACTTATGGAAAATACTTAAATCAATAAAAGTTTTACAACTGCTATAATTTTGGAAACATATATATTAGCTCCAGTCACCTGTAGAATTGCATCAATCAAATCTGCCATGACAATAAGGATGAGGTGACATTCAGAAAAAAATATAACATTAAGGTGAGTTGTTTTTATATATGAAAAATGTTTCTGGTAAATGCAATGTGCATGAAAAAATACTAAAGGTAAATTTTGTGAATTGAAATTTATACCTACATTCTGCATGAGGTGGCAGAAGATATATATATATATATATATATATATATATAATGTTCACAGTAATTATATAAATGCACCTCTATATTTAGCAAAATTAGTAATTAAAATCTTTTCAGTATCCTGGTTCTATGTCAAAGCAGATATGATGCAAAAGTTGTTACCATTACTAGGTTAGTAAACATTTTAGCACCACAAAACATTCATATTTCATATCCAGAAGCCTGGCTTATAATGCATTCATTCATGGGTGTGCTGCAATAATTTAAAAAGGACTTGTAGCAAAAACAAAAGAGAGAGAGATTGTGACAGCCAGATAAGAATCAGGGAAGGGGTAGGAAAATTGTTTGATTTATTTATGGACGCCCTTTAACATAGGGAGGAAAATGTTTACTTCACAATGATAATACAACAATGCAACAAAATCCCCAAATAAGTGAAAATATTGCTAAAATGTTATATTTTCAATTAATCTCTTTAGCAGAATGTAGAATAGTAAATGGTTAAATTAGAAATTTGTATATTTATTATATTGATTTTTCCTCATGAGAAATTTTAACAAAGGGCTTGGAACTAATAAAAATATTTATCAAACAATCACAAAAGCCTCTACAAGCTCTCTCCAGCACTTCTTTGCATATATTTTCAGCATCATGGGCTCCATATTTACCCAATGTTTGATTCATGGCTTCATCAACTTCAAAAGCTTTTGCCAATGATGATATGCAACTTCTCCCTTGTGAAGGAGGCAATTCTAAGTAGTGGATATCTGAAGACAAAAGACATATCTGCTAAAATGAGGCTTTCTGAATCAGCTGTGAATAACATTTGCTTATAATTAAGGTCAGTGCAAGATGGGTGCCCTGAATTCTTTCAGCAGTTCAATGTGCATGAGGAATGTTGTCTGGAATTTTTGAACCTTTGTCACAGTAACAAGATGGCATTATTGAATCATGTTACAGGGGACAAAACTATGGTCCTACACTATGGCTTTTTTGCCAAATGAGGGTAGTAAAGCATCCACTAGAAGGCCAAGTTCACAAGTCTGTGATGATCATGGCAGCTATTTTAGGACTGTAGAGGAATCTTGAGATAGACTTCAAAGAAAGGAACACAATGGTGACTGCGAATCACTACTCTGAGCTACTATATCAATTGTGCAATACCATCAAGCAAAAGAGGAATGGATTGCTGAATCAAGGAGTTTGTATGCTGGATGACAATGCATTAGTTTGCATGGCTGTTACCAAGACTGCTGTGAACACATATGGTTTCCAAGAGCTGGATAATTCACCACACCAATTTGACCTTGACCCCAGCAATTAATATCTATTTTAAAAACTTAAATCTCCCCTTTGAAGATAGAGATTCACAAACAAAATTGAGTTCAAGGACACTGTTTTCCAGCATTTCCAGACAAAACTTTGAAATTATTATTTTTTTTATGTGAGAAATGCTTTAAATTAAAGGAAAGTTATGTTGGAAAATGATATCTGTATTTTTATTTTATCACCTACCTAACATGGTTAAAGACTCCAACTTATATAACATTTTGAGTAGTTACATAATTGTGTAAAGTGCACTTACTGTCACCACAGCTGATGTATTACTCTCAGATGCATCCTTACAATGTTATAATTAGACTGCATAATTGTTTTGTTTTTTCATTAAACTGCAAATATCTTTTGACGATATATTTAGTTGAATTAGATAATTAAGTATACATTCTCAGGTTTTGTGTCTACAGCAATAAGTAACAACTTAAACTATAATTCAAATAAGTGTACTTACGAAGCTGTTGACAATGGAGTGGTATATATATATAAACAATGTATACAGTTCTTTTCACACTAACTACCAAAGTTTGAGTGTCAAAAATTCACAAGATTTGGTAGAAAAAATACAAAATTACAAAATTACAGCAGAAAATATAATGGTATCGTTTGATGTAGAAGCCTTATTCCCAAGCATACCAAAAGATACACTTATGCTAATGTTAAAGAAATGGTTAAAATCCTTAGATCTACAGACACAAGAAATTGAAGACTTGATAAAACTTACGAACATTTGCATTGAACAAAATTACTTCATTTTCAATAAAAAATATTACCAACAAGTCTCGGGACTAGCTATGGGAAACCCGTTATCTCCATTTCTAGCAGATTTTTTTATGAGTTCATTTGAAATGCATATCACCAAAGCCTTCCCTCTAATCTTCAAAACATGGTATAGGTATGTGGATGACATATTTGCAATAATTCCGAAAAAGCATACAATGGATGCACTAAAACTTCTGAATTTGCAGCACAAATCTATAAATTTCACCATAGAGGAAGAAAGAAGGGGATATCTCCCCTTCCTAGATGTAAAAATCATAAGAAATGAAAACTATCTTACATTTGGAATTCATAGAAAGGATACTCACACAGAAAATTACATAAAAAATGACAGTTTTAACCCCATTCCACATAAATATGCAGTGTTTTATAGTTTAGCACACAGATTAGTTAACATTCCACTCACAGAAACAGAGTACAAATTGGAATACCAACATATCATAAAGATAGGAGAAACTAATGGATACAACAAAGACACAGTAATAAAAATCATCAATAAAACCAAAAAACAAAAGGCAATAAGAGATGTTTCCACTCTTAAAAGTGCCAAAGAAAGGTACAAATTCAAAAGTTTCACATATCACCCAATTTATCACAATAAGTTCAAAAAGATATTCAAAGAACAAGGAATTATGTTAGCCCCAAAGAACAATTTTAATATAAAGAACTTATTAGGTTGCAGAGTAAAGGACTACATGCCAACAGAACAAAAGTCAGGTATTTATGAAATAGAATGTGCAGATTGCGACAAAAAATACATTGGAAAAACGAAGAGGAATTTGGGAATCCGGAAAAAAGAACACTTCAGAAATATTCGCTTAAAACAAATTGATAAATCAGCAATAGCAGCGCACTTTTGGAATAAAAATCATGAAATTAAATCAGAGATAAAACTACTTAAACAACTTCATAATGCAATAGAACTTTCCACTTGGGAAAACATTTTCATTACAAAAAATAAGGATAATTTGATGAATTTCGATATCCCTCCATTGGATGAACTCAGCAAATTCCTTATAATACCAACAGATGCCGCCACAAGAACATCAAGAGACCCAACCGCCACGTTTAACGACAGTTTGTCAACAGGCTGAAGATGGGAGGGATCGCTCCCGAAACATATGTTCCAAATTTATGTAAGTGAATGGAGTTAGTGTGAAAAAAACTGTATACATTGTTTATATATTTAAACTATAATATTTTATATCCTACGTTCATGTATTAAAATGTTCACTAACTCCACTTACTTACACAACACTAGAACATGTTTCAGAAGCAATTGCTTCCATCATCAACAGTCAGTCATCAGATGATGATTAAACTGATTGCTTGTGAAACATACCCAAGTGTTATGCAAGTAAGTGAAGTTAATGTAAACAGTTTTAATACATGCATATATATGGTATATTGCAACTCCATTGTCCCCAGCTTCATAAGTACAATTTATATAATATTTTGCTTTAAAATTATTTTTAAGCATGCATTTCCAGCTACTACAATGCATAGATAAAGAGCTATGATATACATTTATGTTGGAGAACATTCTCTACTCAACCCACTGAAAAATGAGCAGAACTTAATTTTCTAATTGGCAGAATTTTTACATCAACTTTTCCTGGCCAGTCAATACATTTCATTCATCCTATCAGTGACAATTTTATTCAAGTCCATGCCCTTTATCAAATGATCATCATTCAATCTCTTGCTAGTATTGTAGATCTTGCAATTGTTGTCATTTATAAAACCAAATCTTGCAGATGTTCAACCAAACATTATGATTTGTTATTAGACTAGAATGAGCAGTTGAAATATTATTTACAAGAATAACCATAATCCAAAAGTAAATTTTTATTTTTTAATGCAGATACTTTCCCAAGTGTCCATGTAATTGTGACATACTTTAACACACTGCCACCAGTGGGAGGTCTGGGTTTTAATTCCCACTGGGACTGTCTTCCATTACTGAGGTTTTCTGAGGTTTTCCTTATAAATGGCAAATGCCAGGGAGATACCTAAACTTAGGGTCTAAAATGTTTCTTTCCTTTAAAAAATAATATATACCCAATTTATTATTTCATTTCATGTATTTTCATATCCACAGCCTATGATGACTTAGCAGTAAAAGCAGGTATTAAAAAGTAGTTGACAATTTTATTTAATATACCTTAATCTAACACTGTTTAGTTTTAGATGTATGAATTCTGTTAGTTTTATAAGGATCCAAAGCAGAAGTGATAATGAACATATACAGTTTTTTAATTTTCATTAGACGGAAAGGCGGTGGATTTTTTCTAGCATTATCTACAAACTTATTCTAACCATTTCTATTTCAGATGTAGGGCTTCTTTTAAGGGTTATACAGACCCATGAAGTCTTGACCATTTAGGAGATTAGAATGTCCCCTGATTTGAAACACATGAATGATTTTCTTGAACATATGAATTATAACCACCAAAAGGTATAGGAATGGTACCATTGCATAATTGTTGTTTATTCTAGAACATCCATAATGGAAAAGTATGTCTGAATCTGCTCCATAATAATGCAATTTTTGTGAGAAAAACACTCAAATTTCACTTATTTTGTTCCAAATACTTGGACAGCCTTCAAAACATGTCCAATAAGTAGAACAAAATTAGTGAAATTTGAATGATTTTCTCCTAAAAATAGCAATATTATACTATATATCACTGTAAAAATTCCTGCTATTTAAAACTATTTCCCCACAATAGTTTAAGTTTTTAGAGGCATTGAAATTTAGCTCCTTTATAATCACTAGTTCATTATGAACATGTGACAAAGTATTTCCCAAAATCATGATGCCAAATAGTGCTGCACTACATTTGTCTTGCATAATACATATCACTAGTTTTGATGAGAGGGAGAGATAATTTCTGCCTAAAGTTTAAAGAGTGACATGTGATTTTCCCGTGTTCTTTCCTTTCTTATAGTCTTCTCTAGCTTATAGAACCATTCTGCCTTTCTTAGTTGTGGATCTTTTTTCAGCCATAGTTTATTTTTGTCACTTTCATTTTCACAATAAACCAGTTTTAGCTTTAAATTACACATTGCACAGGTATTACTTTGGGGTAAGCCAAATGGAATATTAAAGTTTTCCATGAAAATTTTCCAGTACACTTTATATGATAAACATCTACGAACACTTCATGCATATCTCAACACAACTAATGCTTGTATAAAATATAGTGAACTTTTGTAACAGTGGTGTAAATTATTAACATTTAAGAGAAATTGAGTCGAAATAGTAACATACACACCACTAAAATTGAATTAAATGGAAGACTAGTTTCGGGAGCCATCGCTCCTATCATCAGTTCCTGGTCGACTGCCGGCCTCATTGTTTGTGATAGATCGATTCGTCTCTGGTGGAGGTTTGATGAACTTTTGTATTAGTACATCACCTGGCGGGATTTCGAAATTAAAAACTTTCTCCTTATTCTTCCAAATATAGATATTTTCCCAGACTGTAAGTTCAGTTTTTCCTTTAATATATTTAAGTAATTTTGGGTTTTTATTAATGTTATGTTGTTCTTTCCAAAAGTGCCAGGCTACCGCCGATTTTTCTATCACAAACAATTGTTTCTAATTGTTTCTATCACAAACAATGAGGCCGGCAGTCGACCAGGAACTGATGATAGGAGCGATGGCTCCCGAAACTAGTCTTCCATTTAATTCAATTTTAGTGGTGTGTATGTTACTATTTCGACTCAATTTCTCTTAAATGTTAACAACTAATGCTTCTGATAGATGGAATCTATTATTAATTTTCACCTAAAATAATGAGAGTGGCACAACTAAAAAAGATGAAATACATAAACTATAAAGCTCTCAATGTAAATAAAAGTGTGTTTATAGCTATTTGCATGTTCTCCTCTTAAATCTTTGAATAAACATCCCTCATTAATCAATTTCTGTTGAATGGTTCTTTATCTGTTCCTTTTAATACAATGAATGCTTGAAAACACAATGAAATCTCACTATCCCCATTTCTTATCTTAAAAAAAATATATGGCAATATTAAGTTGAGACTCAGTATATCAAGATAAGAGTTTTGCTATTTTTTAATTTTAAAAGTATGGAGTTGTTCAAGTAATAAGCTCTTAAATTCTTTATTTGCATTTAGAAAAAATGTAAATTGGCAGCATCTGAAAGAAAAAAGTATAAATGTTTCAAATAATTTTAAAATACATCAAGAGTAATATCATAGAATATGCTGTATGCCATTATTGAGATTTTAAATATAACTGCTCTATTGGATTGCTTGTAGAAGCCTTTGTCTACATCACTAACATTATTGACATATAGGAGAACAATCTGATAAGTATCTGCAATTATATTCTTTTGTTCAAAGAATAACTTCATTGCTGATACAATTTTTACAAGTATCACTATTTTACCATACACCAGTGTGTGTTGCAGATGTGTGTGCTTTATTATAATAAAAATATCCATGTGCATACATTTTTGTAAGTCCTTTAATTTGTCTGCATTTTTTAATAACAAAGCATTGTTTATTCTTTTTTATTTTCTATGCATGAAGGGCAATATTCAAAGCTATGTAATGGCAACATTGTATGAATGAAGAATGCAAATTCTGGATATTGACTGATTGAGTTAAAAAAAAGAATTAATGTTTCAATTCTCAGTTTTGAAATGTAATGTTGTACCGGCAAGGTGTAAAAATGTATAACAGTAATGTTTTGATCAATTTTCCCAATTGGGGAAATTTGTCATTAGTTGGGAAAGCAGTATTCAAAAAAAAAAAAAAAAAAAAAAAAAAAAAAAAAAGTGACTATATTATATTTTGCAAAAGATAAAAACAGTTTACAGAGATTTTGAAGATTACTCAATTTCTTTTTGTAGAACCAGGCCATAATGGCAATGCTGAATGGACTTTTTTTTCTAATACAAGTACAATTTATGAAGGAAATTAAAATTGACTTACAATCAATCCTGTGAAAGAACTTGCTTTCATAAGATTTAATTCATATATTTTAAATGCAAACAAAATTTGACTATTTGCATAGTAACAAGGAAGTCTTAAAAAAAAATACTGTCAAGTGAAAAAAATACTGGTAAATGCAAATTAATAAATTTGATGAAGCTGGTACATGAAATGCATTTTTGAAGGAAAAAGTATGAGCATTTTCAAATTTCAGAAAGTGGTAACCCCTTTACCATTATCCTCTTAATAACATTTTCTTTTCTTCTCTTTTCTCGCTTTACACCATTTGGAATCTAAATTAAAATTATCCATATTGCTACACATCTATTTCATTTAATTGCAATACTCAGACGTAATATCCATGCAAAAAAAAAAAAAAATGAAAATATAACAAAGATGTGGAAGTGGAAGTGTTTGTAACACTCTACATGAACGATGATTGTTTCTGTGAAACTATCTTAACTTCAGATACAAATTACACAGTAACCATAACTCTTTTCTTAAAAATAGTTTCATTGGATAGATAATGCTACCAACTAATGATTAAATTTCAAAATTCAAAATGTTGGACTATGAAAATTCTTGTACAAAATGCTTCAATTTCTTCTTTCCTAGAAGCACTACATATTTAACAACTTCTATTAAGCACAAGTCAAATATGAATTATTATCCTGTTTTCAAATTTGTCCACCTGTATTTAGATGCACCATACTCAATCAGATTATGTAGGTTGCTATATTATAACTACTATTTTCTTTGTTGTAAGGTTTAAATTACTACAGGTAAATTGTGCATGAAATAATGTAGGTAATAAGAAAAAATATTATTCTCAAATTCAGTATGTGAGAAAAGTACTTGATACTTAATTCTGTTTTCTACCTTTGCCTTGGCCTTTTATTCTTTTTCAGTACTTTTTAAATAATTCATATGATAAGTTTTCATTAAACACAAACCTTCACAGTTGCTGTTAAAAATAAAGAGAGAAAATGATTGCAGTGTTTGAAAATACAATGAAACAGATATGTGAAAAGAGGTAGAGATAGAAAGAAATCAAAGGAAACACATGATTGTAGGCTAATCTAGCATCATAGTTTTATGAATGTAATTCTATAAAATATATTATTTTGGTTATGGAAATAATAAAATGCATTATCAAATACTCATAAAAGCTTTAAAGAAAGCTAAGGGCCCAAATGGAATTTAGAAAGTTATATCATGGTAGATTTTCAAAATTCCTTATAAGTTATAATCAAAAACACAGAGGAATAATAGAGTAAATCATTTGTTAGAAAATCACTCAAATTTCATTACAATTTTTCCACTTATTTGGATATGTTTCAAAGGCTGTTGCCTTCATTATCAGCATGGTTCCACTGTCAGCTTCCCAGTGTGGTATTAAAATGTCGCTCTGTGGATTTTATAAACTAGTGATGAGGTTATTGTTATTTGGGAGGTCAAAATTAACAATTTGTCTTGTTTTTGTTTATGAATATATTTTCTATGGGTTTTTGAAGAGATTTTAAGATTTTTGGTTCCTTTTGGAATACGTGTTCTTTTGCTATAAATTCTATGCTATTACTGATTTTTCTATTTATATTTTACACATTTCATGTGTTCCTTAAACCGTAGGGTACTGTTTCTTTTTGAGTTGCCTGTGTATTTCATATTGCATTTCATAACACTGGCAGTGGAACCATGCTGATGATGAAGGCAACAGCCTTCAAAACATGTCCAAGCAAGTGAAAAAATTTTAGTGAAAATTGAATGATTTCTTCATTAATAATTCACTATATTATGCTATACTTCACTGTGAACATTCATGCTATTCAAAACTACAGTAGGATAAATTTGATGTTTCACCATTCAGTTGAAGATTCAAAATGTTGTTAACAGAAATTACTTCAAACTCACCTTCAAATCACTGTTAACATAATACAATGTAATTCTCTAATTAGAAGTTCTATTTTGAGCTGCTTAACCTTTAAAAAGTAATAATTATTTGTCACTATTTGCTTGAGTTAATATTCCTTTTTGCCACTAACTTGTTACGCAAGGAAAAATACTATTTCATGTAAATCACAAAGGAGAATTATTCAAAGGCTTTATTCATAAGCATTTCTTAAATATTTTATTGATTTTAATAATGTTTTAAGAAATACTATATTCCTCCTCCTCCTCCTCCTTTTCCTCCTCCTCCTCTTTTTCCTCCTCCTTCTTCTTCTTCTTCTTCTTCTTCTTCTTCTTCTTCTTCTTTTTCCTCCACTATATTAACTCTCCTCTGAGCATAGGACTTGTATCTCTAAGACTTCTGAGGGTTCGTCCATAAGTTTCTAGCCTCATCGATAAGGGTTATCATCTTCACAAAATCCTTGTTTGCTGTCATACCTTATCTGTTAAGGAATAATTGCAGCTGTAACTTCTGATCCACTGTGTTCAGTTGTTCAGATATGGTTGCATAAAGAAAGCTATGTGCAAAAGATTGTGACATGTTCAAAATGGAGTAACAACTTGTTTTCAAATTCTTCATTAAGAAGTACTTACTCCAAATGAAATTAAACAGTGATTAGATGGTGTATATGAGGATGCATCCCCTTATATTCTACTCTAAAAGAATGGGCCATAATTTTTCAAATGGGTCGAGAAAGCATTGAAGATGAAGAGCATGCAGGTTAACTCACTCCTGAAAACATCACTCTTTTGGAAGGAGAAATTATGGAACACTGGTGGCTCAAAGTTGCAGAAATAGCAGCAAGCTTGGGTAGAGTAGCATAAGCCTGGGGAAGCATCGCCTCTAAAGGCCAAGGTCACTCGGTCAACCAAGAAGATCATGGCCACAATCTTTTGGGACTGTGAAGGAATACTCTTCATTCACTTCCAGAAGAGGAACACCACAGTAAATGGGGAGTCCTATGCTGGCCTACTGAACAGACTACGTGCTTCCATCAAAGAGTAAAGATGAGGAAAGCTGAGTGATAGTGTGTGCTTTCTTCATGACAATCAGCCTGTGCACACAGCTCTAGTTGCAAAGGAAGCTGTGCAGAAATGTGACTTCAAGAAGATCGACTATCCAACCTACAGTCCAGATCTAGCTCCCAGTGACTATTTCCTCTTCTCAAAACTCAAGAAGGACCTTCAAGGAGGGGCATTTAAGTGTGATGAAGAAGTGATGGATGCTGTTTATGCCCATTTTGCAGATAACACTTTTGACTATTGTGGGGGGCAGGGGATTTAAATGTTAATTCAAGGTGTGACAAGTGTATTGCAATAAAGGGTAACTATATTGAAAAGTGAAATTTAGTTTTTGTCTTTATCATACCTAGATGGTAGGCCAGAAACTTATGGGCCTACCCTTGTACATACCAATGCCCGGTCAATTGCCTTTTGAGAAGCTATTTACTCTAGATACATTTATACTGAGAAGCTCTCTGATTGGATGGTTAGTCCAATGTCAGAGCTGCCTTGATGGCATTATGAACATAGACAAACACACACATATATGGAATGAATGAATGATGAAATAAAAGGTGAATCCCTGGCAGAGAAATACTAACCCAGAATTTGTCTTTTCTTTAAATGGACTGAGGAAAACCATGGAAACTTCAGTCAGGTTAATCAGCTGCAGGATTTGAACCTAGGATCCAAATTTGAGTCTGAAGTATTACTTCCTGAGGTAACCCACTTAGTTAATGTATTATCAACATTGGCAAAAGCAATAAAAATTTAGGGAGGTTACAATAAGAAAATTTGAGCTCTGTAACATCTACAATTTGTAGGTGTCCAACATATTCTAATATGCATACATATATGAGTTATATTATTACACTGTAAAGCTCATAAAATATCTAGTACCTTTACACAACTTAAAAACTACCAAACAAATCAGACTATAATTTCAGCTTTCCACACTGTATAGAAAACCGTTAAGGAGAATAGCTCTTGGAAAGCAAAATGTTTCAGATTTCTCCACATACAGAACACAATACAGGTATGATATGTTAATATCCATTTATTTCAGATAATTATGTGAAGTATAAGTATATTAAAAGCATTTTCTGAGATATTACAGACAATGATAAAGATCAGAATATAAATTATTCAATTGTGCTTTGTATCTACTTAACATCTTAAATAAAATGCATTTACTTTTACTTCTTTCATCTTTACAGACATTTTTGTACACCAGCTCACATTCCTTTAACGAAACACTCAATCTAATTTGAATTGTCAATACTGAACTGCACATGGCCCTAGGAATGTTAAAAAATATGAGATTAGAAAAAACCAAGACCATTCATGATGATAATTGTTTAACATTTTACAATAAAATTGATATAAGCAAAAGGGAAATTTAGTTCTAAGCTTGTAATATCTTACACAAACTTATTCGAGGGGAAAAAGTTTGGAAACTTAGTATTCAATTTTTTAGCTTCTAAACTGCTGGATAAAATTAATTTGAGGATTATAAATTAGATTTCCTATGTGGAATCAAACTAACTTGTAATCAATTTCACATTCTTCATGAAGATAGACTAGAAAAATGAATTAAATTACTGATGGAGAAAAACTTCTTAAAGAGAAGTTGAAAATTTGTGCTTGATTCTCTCATTTCCTGGAGAGAGGAAAGGCTTGTAAATTGATGTATCATCATACAGTACGTTTTATACTATATGAGGTTTTCAGAAACCAAACCAATTAAATCTATTAGTTGCAAAGTTGAGAAAATTGGGTGTAAAATGAACTTCTTATTACAAATTCAGCTGTGCAAACACAGTATTACTAGTATTATATTAATACTTTAACAATATAAGACCTAGGAACTCTAGTTGGATTTATTTTGATAGAGATAATAGATGTAACATATAATAGACTAGGCTAATTTCTTGACTTTTAATTTAAATAAAAGGGGGAATTCCCATGGTCATTCTATTGTTTTGCATTCTCTCTTTATTTTTTCCAAATATACCAATACTTCATTTTAAAATAAGTATAAGCATAGTAGTTTTTATGAGAGATTACAGAAGGGTAAAAATAAGCCTAAACAAGATTTTTGTGCATTTGAAAAATAATGTAATTGAAAATGTTTTCATCATAACTTCGTATGGTATGGTAGGGTGGGAGGACAGGGAATATGAAATCTCTGTACAACTAAAATGGGAATATTTCCTACTAATAGTTACATTAATGGATGGAATTTGTTACTGCATTTGGTAATGAGGTTTGTGCTGTTTCCTACAAAATGTTGCAAAAATAAATTTCAGGAAATAGCACTTTCAAAATTAGTAAAAATAAATTTAAAGTGAGCATTAGTTGTGTGATTTGTTTTATGAGATGACACAATCTCAGTGAAGGAGAACATCCTTGAACAGTCTTGGCATTAAATTATTTTAATATATATGTGTATACTTACTAATTAAATTATTAATACATAAAATAAATAATTAATTTTAAAATTGTAATATATATCTGCATCAGTAATGGAATATAGATGCATGAACTGAAAAAAGTTTGCAAGTTTTCACTTTTGCAACTTTATTTCTTGACAGTGAAATATTAATTTTAAAGACATCAAACATAAAATCAAATAAGTGCATCATATTATATTTTTAATGTTCCAAATGTAAAATATACTTGCTCTACAACAAACTGCAAAAGGGAAAGGCATAATGGAAGTTATGCCGCCTGAGATGAAATGTTTTCTGAGTTTTCCCCCACCTTGAAAAGACAAATATCAAGGTAACTTAGGCACCAATGCTCTCAGAACTAATAGTTAGTTAATTAATTAATTCAATTCATCCATTTGAAGACCTTGAAAGGTGACCTAGGACTTTAAAATTTTCACCTTGAAGTCATGTCGTTTTATAATTATTATCTGAAGAGTTACAAATAGTATAAGCTAAAGAAAACCTTTGACTGCAGTGATGGAGACAACTCAAGTAGTTATTATTTCTTTGTATTTCCTTGCACTCTCACCCTTTTTTTATTTCTCCATTTTTCAAATGCAGGCTTTTTCTATCAAGCCATTCATTTTAATGTTGAAACAGAGCAAGTGATGTAATTATGGGGGCTTTGAGTATATGAAAAACTTTATAAATTCTTTTTTTTTTTTCCTTCTTATATTTTTTTTCTTGCTATAGGATGCAAATTATTAGTGCAATTATATATTTTGTAGTATTACCAAAAAAATGGAGTTAATTTACTTATATGACTAATTAAAATTATTTGTGGTTGAATTATGCTAAATATAAAAAACATCGCTTCACACAATGAAAACATAACCTATGATAATGAGCTCTCGTCGGAAACCTCCAACTTTGTGGGGTTGCATCATAGGCACAAGTAAGTGGGCTGATTATTTTGGTATTCCAAACTCAATCTTTGTCACTTGGAAAAAGAATTCGCCTCATGCTGTTAATGTAGCCTCCAGTGCAGCGTCATGCGAAAATTTGACACTTGAAATAGTTGAAGCATTGGACACTGAAAGAAGCAAAGAAAAAGATGTTTGTATTCCTTGTCCGGCTTTAGCATTCTCTTATGCGAAAACACGTCATCAAAAATTGACCGTATGCCATTCATTTTTCAAGTCCTGCAATTACAGTGAAAAAAACGATAATTCAAACAAGTTCAGTGGGCAAATCTCTCCAAATAGACTGATGATTAATGAAGATACTAAATTTGTTAATCGTTTTCTTGAAGCGAAAAATAATAATAAGAGTGTGTCAATAGAGAAAAATAAAATACAGAATGAATCCACTTATGGGACCAAATATGCAGAGACTGAAGGTATAACAAACCTGAAAAAATTGCAACCAAAAAATCGGAACATTGCCAGTTTAACGCCAGAGGTAAAAGATGAATACGTGAAAGCTATACACAATGAAACAGTAATAAAAGAAGATACAGATATAATAAGAGAATTTCCAACAGGACAACCTGAGTACACTTCGCACTGGAAAACTGAAAATACTAAAATCTCAAATAATGTAAGTAAAAATAAGAAAGACGAACTTATTACCGATTCCGATTCAACAGCAAATGAACTTAAAGAATCCACCAGAGACAGCAGGAGACACACAAAAAGTGCGGAGATGAAATATGAGTCCATTGCCGATTCGGATTCAACCGTAAATAAAGTTAAAGAACCCAGCAGTAAGAACAGGGAACACACAAACACTACGCAGGAGCAACCTGAGAAAGCTTTTTTAGAAAAATCAACAGAAGCGAGTAACCCAAACAAAATTTTTACAGTAAATATATGCGAAAAAACGAAATATTTTGAAAGCTATAAAGAAAATGAAGAAAATATGTATCAGCGAGTTAAAGTAACTGAAACAGAACGACGAAAAGAAATGACAGAGGAAAAGATACAAGACAACGGGCTTCAGCGAAATAAAATCACAGAGCTCAGTGAGAAAAAGGAAACCATTCGAGAATCTTATGGAAAACAAGAGGGAAATATTCTTCAGACTTTTGTGGATTCTAGCTTGATTTCGGGTACAATGGAAAAGGGAATGAGTCAACTTGAATTATTAAAGAACTTTGGGAGTGCAAGCAAAGGGGATATGGAAGACTCAGTATCTAAAGAAGAATTGGAAACGAAACAATCGGAAATTCTGAAAAAAATCAGCTATGGTGAATACAGCATTTCAGACCATGCAGTACCATTTTCTGTAGACGGTGGTATAGAGAAAGCTAAAGCAAGAGAAAATGAAGAGTATTCAGACAGAGTGGAGTCTATCGAAATTAGGCATGATGAGTCCAAAAGCGAGTCTGTAGTTCAATTAAATGGAGAAAGTACATCTCAATCGAATGTTGCTTTGATATCTTCCATACGTGCTGTAGATTCAAAACTGAGTGTTGAGTTCAAGAGTATACATGATGAAATTACCAAAGAAATTTCACTTCCAGTGATGATCACTGAATATTCTAGCGAACATTTAGAAAGTATAGAAAGTGCTGAAGGAGCTGCTGGTGTAATGGAAAAAGAAAGCTCCTCAACAGCACGCTTAACCAGAAGTGCAGACAAGGTCCAGGATGATGATGATACAACAAGCGAACAGCAAGTAGAGAGATTGAGTAAAAAAGGTCTATTTTCTGAAGATTTGTCTGCGGAAGAAAACACAGAAGATGACATTAAAAAGAAATCCAGTCAAGATAGTAAAACAGATAAAGGAACAGAAATGATTGTTCCATCTGCTATTTTGTCTGAAAGAGAAGTGTACACAGTAAAAGAAAACGGGCAGGATATGTACGAAGCATTATATGAAGAAATACCATCATTACAAAATCTGCATGATCAAATGATTCAGTCTCAACCCTCAATTACTAAAGCACTTACTTCAAATGTGGCTATAGTGTCAAGTGACCAGCAAGAAACACTCTCTGAGGAAATGGAAAAAGAGATTGATTCTGGCCCTTTAAAGCACGATTCATCACTACCAAAGGAATGCAAAACATCTGAATCTGGCGAGCACATAGAAAGTAAACAAAGCAGGGCCAAATTGTTGTATAGTGGAAATAAATTTGTGCGTCTAATTATTTTTAGAAGACCGCGGAATATAATAAGAAATAGCTCTTTGGATGCGCAGTACGTGCCAAGGAACCATGGTACGTATAACAATATTAGTGACTCTTCAAATTCTAGCAATGAAGAAGTCCATTGTGCTGTGAACGGAAGAACCAATACCAGTCATGGGGTTGGAGGACAATTAAGTAAAGAGATATATCGTTCAAAAATGAGTTCTAATTCTACACCGTACACTCCGAGGTTAACTTCAACATTAATGGAACATCATTGCCAAACATCGTCTCCCAAATATGACAATAAACGGCAGAATTTTCTTGATAGGAATAAATCACATAAAGACAACGGCGGTGGTGTTGAACGAGTGTCACAGAGTTCCTGCCTCTCGCATTGTGAATTTGCAAATCAAATTGAAAATGACCTACGAACTGTTCAAGGAAACTACGCAGCGTACAAACAAGAAACTCTCATTAATCCTTTGCATAAAGAAGCACGGAATAAAAAGTTGGATGTAGCTGCTGTAGCTCGAAGTAAACCACACAGGAAGTTTGGAGAACAGTGTAACGTGAAAGCTTTCCAAGAGCCTTGCTATTGTCATAAAAATGTATTAAGAGCTAGAATCAAAAATCATAATAGGTCTCGGAACACTGAAAGCAGGAAAAAGAGCATTCCGCAAACTTTGCGCAATTAACCGTGAGCGGCTCAAAGGTCACATTGTTGGAAGTTCTTCCGTTGAGTCCACTGCACTAACTATCCCGAAAGCGCAGGCCAGATTGTTTTTCTGAACTTGTTTATTAATTAAAGATAAATATCCGACAAACACTGCACAAGCGTTCAGAATAGGAATATATAAACACAAGTAATTTTTATATTCTCTTATGCGGCCTTGAAAATTGGAATATATTTCTAATAGGAAAAAATTTGTACATCAAAAAACGAGCGAAGGCAAAAGGTATCTAAATTACAAAATCTAACCCAATGTGTTCAAAGTGCTAATATAACTCAGTTTGCTTATGATACAAAACTGTAAGTAATAAAGATATCATACTTTATAATATGAGCATAATATAAATAATATTATTCACTCTTGCATTTTCAGGGAGTCAAATTAACATGAAATAATTACTTTTGGATATAAGAATGCCAATATACAACTTCGTTTGATGATTGATAAATACTGTAAATAATGCTGATTATGCAGAAATATTAGGTCTAAAAATGGACAAGATATTTTATTTTAACGCTCGTGTAAAAAAAATTAGCTATAAATATCAGTAAGAATATATTCATTCTGATATACGTAAATATGCTATACTTTTCCATTATTCATTACATTTTTTCTTTCTTGTGACTTTAAAAAATTGTGAAACATTTCCAAAAGTAATTTTAATAAAAGATTTGACTACAAAAAAGGTACTATTTTGGCAACTTACCACAATACTTTATTTAGATCAGCATTTAGGCAGCAAAAATACATGTTTATACATTTACAAATCAATTGTACACTTAATCCTTATTAATAACCAACTCGGCTTCATATGATTATGATACAAGAAGAAAAAACGAGTACATATTCCCCAGATACAGATTGCAGATGTATGAGAAGATGCCTAGTTCTTCTTCTTCTTCCTCTATGGCGCCACAACCCAAGATCGAGTCATGGCCTGCCACAGCGATCTCTGCTTCCTCAACATTAGTCTTACGACTCTATTGATGGAGACCAGTATTGTAGGGGCACGGGTGATCAGCATGCCGGCACCCCGGTCGCCTATCACACAGCACTTGATTCAAAGCAAAGTTGTCTGTATTGTACTTCAACTATTGCAGATGTGTAATAAATGAAAATATTTATTTTTCCAACGATTGTCATGTTATGTTGCATGGTACATAAATTAACAAACAACCAATTTCTTAAAGGGGCTATAGATTTTGTTACACATTCACTGCAGCAACAATTCACTATATGGTATGCATTTCAGAACCAAAAAATATATCACCAATTGATTTTGTCAAAGATTCAAAAAGAGCTGTCGTAGTAGAAATGTGCTTCCCGTTTACAGTGGTTGCAACCAGATGGTGCTATCCCACACATTGCACGATAATCTTCCAGGACTCTATTCCACAAAAGTATGGTCTAATACATACAAGTATATTAGTACATGTCCTTGTAAAGTATGATCTTGTAATTTTCTGTTCCGCGAAAGAAGTGCAACACTTGTAAAGTATTAGAAAAAGGTTATAAATGATGTCATGTAACAGAAGATGAAGGAACAGCTGTTTGTCATTCGTGACATTTCTTGAATTAGGTTATGTCCACTCCTTAGGGACTTTTAATGTACAGGACGGACTATTGTCATTCTTGGTATTTTTCTCAGATATGATTTTAATTTAAATAATTTATTATGAATTTATTGATATTCAAGCGTAATAATTCACTTTGAGACGACGGATCCATGAAGCTACATTTAGGAGTATCAATTCCAGTCGTCGAAAGAGAGCAGAAGAAATTCCCGATGAACTAATAAAATAAATGATTGGTCCATTTGATCATTTATATTTATTTATTGGTTTATATTGCTTGACACTCACGCTCTCATTATAAGCAACAAAATGGGATAATTGTGTCAAAAGAGATTATTTTAAAAGGAACGAAGAATAAAAAGAAATTATTTTCATGACATGTAGCAGGAATCTTAAAAATACTTAAACTAAGATGCTGGTCTGAAATATGTATTTGAAACAGAAAAAGTCATCAGTCATAAGCCCCACTTAACCTACCTTTATCATTGTACACAACTATTTATTCTATCTTTATACATATTCCTACTCATCATTATCATCACTTTCGCTAATACTTAGCACATTTTGGTCAACTGACTGCCAAAACATTAAAAAGATAATACATTTTGTGCTAGTATTTCAGTTACCAATATTCCTACACTTATATAGAAATTTACACAAATTCCCAGTGCACGACTAATACTAATACTTCTGTGAAACAGAACAATGAAAAATCAGTTGTACACTTGTAAGTATGGAGCTGTAAAGTACAAGCGTAGCATAATTCTTTATAGAACGGAAATTTATTAATAACTACAAGTTACAAGTATATACACATGTGATGTATTGGACCATACTTTTGTGGAACAGGGCCCAGAACGGGTATCCCTTTTTTCAAACTCCTCCTGATCTTACACCCCTAGATGCATTTTGTGGAGTATCCTCACAGAGATAAAGGGACCCAAACCCATCAACATCATAGCTGAAATAAAAGATAATAGTGTAATCGAAGTCATGCTCGGTAATCTTCATCAACATTACGAAATATGCTTAAGCACGGGTTGAAAAGTTTTTAATATATATAATTAGAAATATGTAGTTAATAAATAAGTTCGGTTTTGTAACACTTTATTCTGTTATACTATAGTAGCTAATAAATATTACTCAGCAGGAGTTAACAAACATTTATTTACTAAAGTTACAACAAATATACCCACACTAAGCGACTCATAACAGAAATGTACATATTCATGAAAGCTGTCCTGCTAAGCACAAATTTACAAGGCTCTAAATTCTTTGCTGATTATAGATTCAATGCAGCTACGAATTTACATTATACTGCATCGTTTCTTCTTTTTTTTCTTTTTCATTGTCCCCTTCCGTCGATGATCTGATTCTTTTCCTCGTTTTTCAACGTAATAGGAGTCATAATCACTAATATTGGATGCCAGAGAAATATTGGACGGGGTATCTATTGCTTCCCAGCATCGGCAACCACAGTCGCATGGTTCGAAATCATCGTCATATTTGTTGGGACTTTCGACAACGGAAGAATAACTATGATGACCATTATCACTGTGAAAGGAAGATGGAATATGCTTATTGTAGTCAATAGAGGGAGAACGCTTCAGCGAAGACCGCTGGTAAACAACTGACCCATGTCTTGGACAGTATCCAGGATCGGGGCAGTGTTTGGCACAATGTTGCCTTCTCTTATGCCTTCCAACTAAACTTCTATGCACTCGCAGTGAAGTATCTCCCGTCTCAGAGCTGTCTCCATAGGAGGACGCCGATGACGGCCTTGAGCTGCCTTTCTTCCGCGATTTTCTACCTTTATCCTTGTTATGAGCTATAGGATGCTGATACAAATGTTTGCTTTTTCGTTTATCTTCTTTTCTTCTTCTTTCAGATGGAAAGCTTTCTCTCTTATATAAACACTGGCAGTGATGGAAGGACATTTCCCTATTGTACGGATAGTCATGAATATTCTTTTCCTTTTCTGAAATTGATAAAGGCCGTGACACATGATGAAATGGTGTTCTGTATTTATCATTCTGCAGTTTCTCTCTTGTTTTATAATTTACCGAGTCTGCTGCTGTTTCAGAATTTCTGATATAGCTTCTACAGGTGCAAGATGACATCATGCTCTTTGATGAACCACCGCATAATCCATACTGCGTAATTTCACTGCAGATCTCCCTGCAACAAAAAGTATCATTTCTTTGAGTTGCATGATAATCACGTTTGCTGCTCTTGCATCTACAGAAAACTGGTTTTGTTAATATTTCTTTCTTTGGCAGCAGTTCTGATGCAAACTCTAAGTGATTATTTGATGTATGGTAACAAGGTGGCTGAGTGGGGTTGTTTCTTTCCATGCGTTTGCCTCTTTGAAGCAGTTGTTGAATAGGAGTGAGTAGCTCAAGCTTATTGTTATTTCCATGCATTGCATTATTTGCCTCCTCCAATATGAGCATCTCTACTTGAGTGGGCTGTGCATTAAATGCAATCTCTTGAAGTGCCAACTGTGACTCACTCTTACAATGCCGTGTTTTCGAAAGGCTAAACACTTTATGGAGATGACGGTCTTGAAACACTAATTCGGAATGAGTTCTTCTATGAGGAAGTGAGTGCAGCATTGGTTTGCAGAACAGCAACTCCCATTTTTGGACATTGTCATAGAATCTAGGTACCGACTTGCCACTATTCCGCAATATTCTTCTGTACTTCTCTTGTGTGTCACCTTTTAAATGCTGACAAAAAGTATCTCCATTTTTGGTGTGCTCTGTGCAGTAAACGGAATTGCTGCAACACTCTTTACATTGTTCAGCATGCAAACGATTTAGAACTGTTGATGCTTCTTTAGCAGTATATGGTGTGACAAAGTGATGAGCTAAACATTTTGGTAAGGGTTTGTTTGTTGTACAAGAGTTTGTTCGTAACGGACCTTCCTTTTTATGGACATTATTTACTGGAAAAGGTTTCTTCATTGCAAAAGAATCACTATTTGTAGAACAGCAATTTGTATTACTATTACTATTGGTTTCATAATCGCAGTTCAGACTTTCTGCCCCAGAAGTGCATTCAGAAATACTCGTATCTTGTGAATATTCTGTAATGTGCATGAATGATTCATCACTAACCAAAGGACCATAGTTTTGTATGGTGTTTTGTAAACATAGAGCCGAATTTATCCGACAGTTAAGTGGTACTGCGTGCTCCACTTTGTTGCTCCCTATTTTGTATTGCTGCTCACCATTGTTGTTTGCATGTTCATATAATGAATCAAGAATTTCTTCTTTTCCACTCAAGGTAACTGCTGAATGAGTGCATAATTTTAAATCATTCATGCTTTTTTTCAAACATTTTTTATCATAATATTTATGCCCACTTTCGTCCTTTTTACCCTTATTGTTGTCTAAAAATACCTTTATTTTTACCGGAATTTCAGATTCTTCGTATATATTTTGTTCTTGATGCCATCTTAATATAGTTTTTGGGTATTGCATGAAGCTGGAATTATGGCATTTTGCAAGCAAATTTTCTTCGTCATTTATTGAAACATTTACAAAAGAATTTAGGCGATCACCCTTTGCATATTTATCAACAAAGAGCTGCCTATATTTTCCAGAATAAGAATTTTTGTGTGTCCAGTGAACAGTATCTAAATGAAACGCGTCATATTTTTTTCCTTTAGAATTAGCATTAAAAGTAGGCCAAACGACATGGCGAAATTTGTCATGCCTGGAAGTATTCAGGAAAGGCATATAATCTCCCTTCTTGGATAAGGAATGACCACATTTAGGACAAACACAGAGGAACATATCTGCTTCAAACTTTACATTCTCACTTGGGAAATAAAGAGATTCCATGGGTTCTATGTCGTAGGTTTCTACTGCTTCAGAACCATCTTTACAACATTTTCCATTTTTAGTTCGTTGGTTTCTGCCGTCTATTCCTACATTGAACCTTAGTGCACGATTTGATGAGCCAATACTCCCTGCATGTGCAGTTTTGTTTATATTATTAGTATAATCTCGTCCGTAGATAGAGTTTCTATTTCCGCTATTTGATAGCGTTCCATGCCCATTTTTGCAAAGAAGTAGTGTAAAATATTCGGTTTTGTTTAATAAAAAGTGATTTTTCCAAAGAATATCAAGATCTTCTTTTATATCACTGCCTAAGCATGGGTGCATCGAGTTTCTCTGAAATATCTTACATGCTGAATTGTTTACAGTTTGGAATCCACATCTGTTATTATTTGTAGCGTATGTTAAGCAATAATTATTGGAACATCTATGCTTACACTTTCCTATCTTACGAGTCATTTTAACGCAGTCATAGCTGTACTCTAACCTTTTAAAGGTGGGTTTAAATACATTACTGTACATCAAATGTACTTCTGATTATATCTCACCCTCCTTCTTCCTCTTCGATTTCATGAAGAATTCATATAATCTGAAGTCTCTGTTTTTCTTTTCTTTAATTTACGGTTCCAGTAACTTCTTCAAATTGTACATCTGGAGAGATTGTGTTTCTACAGCTCTTGTTTTCACCTACACAAACTAATATTATAACAAGAATACAGATTGATACACTTGAGATAAATACTACAAGAGTATGAAATACAGAGTTAGTCAAAAAGCATCTCCGGTGTTTTATAATGTCAGTATAAATATACTGTCCTGTCACGATACAATAGTATCGCTAGGAACAGTAACTATGACTTTTTATCTAATGATATTTACAAGCACACTCGAGTCACAGAAGAAGTAATTGTATATACCAGATGTAGATCGGAAGGCAATAATAGTACGAAGACGAAGTCTTTAGTATAAGCGTCACAATAAGGTTCAAGGAGTCGGATCTGATGACCACGGAGATCAGTTGTCCCACTGTCAGAACCCTGTGCAATCCAGCATAATGATAGTTCCTTTGTGCACCTTATAATGAAAATGCAGGGTAACCCCATCTTGCTGAAAGATGAAGTCTAGTTGATTTTGTGCCTGAGGCAACAATTAGTGAAATCCCTGGAGAGCAAAGACCTTTTGCATGGACAAGGTGGTTGGTTTGGCAATCCTAAGAAGCCATTTTGACAAAGATCCTCATGCCTGTCTCAGGCGATTTCTTCCAGTTTATTCTGTCCTTCGCCTTTGATGACCAGTTACTGTCAAAATGGAATGTCAGGTCAACAAACCATCATCTGTTCTGTCACCTACTTTCCTTTGGCCGGTTCTTGGGTCCCAGAATGTCATGATACAGTTTTCCGCAAAGAAGAACGGTCCATCCATCATTTTACGCGAAATGGCTCAAAACACTATCATTTTGGGAGTATTTCGCAAATGTTGCACGTTTGTAGGCGGATTTTCACTTTACGACTCGCTCTACCAGGTGCCTTCAGCACTGAAGGGCAATCCAGTAGCAAAATCGTCATCTGGTAGCAATTTCTGGAAGTTAGTGCAGACGGCGATTATGATTCGCAGATGAAGAAACTGCAAATGTTTCCGAAGAAGCCTCTTGCACAGGTAGCAGGTCTCCAAATCGTATACGGATTTACTTATCTATCAGTGGATAACTGTAATAATTTGCTTGGGAGTGACGTTTGAACAGTTATTAGACATGCTTTTTGTCTTGCTGTGATAGCCATTTTCAGTAAATGCCACCTGGTAAAAAATATCGCAATAAACCTATCGCTCAAAGTATAAAACAAAATTATCAGAGTTTACATGTCATGAGGCTAGCACCCGAAGTGTATGGAGTTTTTAAAAGCACAAAGGTTATTTTGACTAACCGTGTACAATTCATCAACTTAACTTTAACACAATATTACGGCAAACTGTTTTATTCTTCTCTGTGAGTACTTTTTTCTTTCTTTTACTTAATGGAGGAGTATTTCATTAAAAGTTAAATATTAGCATCTATAATTTAGAAATACATAATTTAAGCTATTAGAAGTTCATAGCCTGTTAATTAACAAAATATTGAGAAACAAGATAAACATTAGACTTAAGAATGGATATAATGCAAATCATGTTGAATCACGTTAATTAAAAATGGAATTAAATTACAATATATATTTCAACGCAATTTGTCAGAAAAGAAAAGCCTGAGATTTCCAAATGTACTCATGAATTTCTCATTTTAAAAGTTGGTTATATCACATTAACTATTTCGTTAGGCATCAAGCAAATGCATGAACAAAGTAATAGATTTGTGCAAAAACACGAGAACTAGCTGAGAATTAATGATAGATAAGATATGGTGTTTATTACATAAACTATATACACTCAGTTATACATCATCTCTATCACATGAATGCATAGATTGTGTATATGATAATATTTATAAACAGTAAGTCATGAATATACATCACATTATACTGTACATGTAAACCTTTTGACAAAAAAAGAAAAATGAGTAATCGGCAGATTTTAGGTGTCGATCGGAGACTTTCGGGGACGCTGTATTCACAAGTGCATGCAGCGAGTGCACACTGCAGTGGGCACTTTGCCTGTAAATGTAATAGCCACAATCATAAGAATGTGGAAAGAGAACTTTAGGGTAGAGTAACGGTGGCCGAGCGATTTAGAAGGCACTTTCGTCTGCGTAAACTCCTGGGTTCATATCCCATAAAACATTTTGTTTTTATTTTTTATTTTTGGGTTTATAAGTATATGTGTAGAACATCATGTTGCCTTATTATATTATATTTTAACGTATCATATGAGTTTTATGACATTACCTGTGCACACACAAAACGCAATCACAAACTAATGTACTCTTTACAAATAACTAAATAAATACGTGAAGAGAAAAAATTGTCTTCTGAAGTGAAAAAAAAACAACATACAAAAAACACAAATTGATACCATGTATAATCCCTCAGCATGTATAATTTATCCCCAATCTTCGGGACATAGATGGTATCATATTTCCACAGTAGTGTGGACGAGAGGCTACAACATCCCAGGCTTCTGGAATTTGTATCCATAATCCATATTTTGTCCTTCTTGCTCGTTCAAGGAAGATGAGTATGCAGCATATTGCATTAGGTAGAACAAATACTGAAGGAAATAAAATAATCATAATATATATAGCATTGTAGCGTTAAAGCTTGCAGTTGAGTTGATTTCATATATTTATGAACGCTCTTTAACATCTCAAGTTATCGGCGTCCCATTCAATTTAGGGCGTAAATTTTGCTCAGAGGCCTCTTTTTTTAAGGCTTGAGTTTCTTTTTCGTGACCCACGGCTGTACTTCTCTTCCGAAGGAAGCCATACTTACGATTTTTATGCCGGAAAAAAATCCATCGATCCTGGCCGGGTTTGAACCCGCAATCTTGGGTTTAGAAGACAAGTATGGTTACTACTACACCATCAGGACCGACAGTTTACAGTTGATGGGAAATAATATTACGAAAATAATTTGTCACAATATATTACAAAGGTTTATTAAAAAAAAGGTGCTTCATGTCGGAAGGTAACATGTGCTCTTAACTATGACATCACTGCACACTCTGCCACAGAGTTAACAGAACACACATACTAATCAGGGTCTTTAGTGCATGCCATGTAACACAATTGCTGCAGTGACTACACAGCCTTGCTTGTTGTGAGCCGCACACAAAACCGTTAGGACTTATAGAATTTTGCGTTTAAGTGAGGGTTTTTTTTTTTTTTTTTTTTTTTTTTTTTTTTTTTTTTTTTGTCAAAGGGAGTACACATATATTACATACAAACACACAACATTCATATACTCATACTATCTCTCTGTCTTTCTCTATCTCTGTCTCTCTCTGTCACTCATACGTTTGTAGATTCACTATGAACTTATACCAGTTTAATAACACATTGCTTACATAGGTATATACTGCTTGTAATTATGCGCACTTTACAAAGAAACACACCCAGCTCTGGGCAATTTTCTTACCGTAAAATAGAGCCCAGTATGCTAACTTTTCCCTATTCGAGTTTATTTTGCATTTTTCATTTCTAAAGTCATTCGCCATGTTCCGTGTTTGAGAATATGCCAATATATGTTGCCATTCTTCCGGGTTTCCACATAGATGGCAGGCCTGTCGCCTATTTCTAAGGCACTATAGAGATATATTTCGTTAGTCATTCTGTATGCTTTCCAAGCCTCCAGCCTAACCCAAGCTATACTTGATCTTTTCTGGAAATTCAAGATATACATGTATATTTCCTTTTTTCCAGTTGATTTTAGTTCATTATTAAAACTGAGTGATATTTTATCTCTGCTAACTGCTTCTATATCTTGTCTGTTGATATCAGTTAACTTTCTTCTGGCTTTTCTCCATATATATATTATTGTTGTCTTACCCTCTCTCCCAAAAGCAACCTGCTCCAATTCTTTCCAGCTCCCCCCCCTCTTTTAATCTCTGTGCTCAGTATCTATGGTGCCAGCTCCTAGCTTGATGGTAGCAATCAATGTACATCGAATTGAACCAAGAGGAGCGTCCAAAATACTTCATTCTACCTTTTCTGCAACTATATTATAAGATCCTATTTAATGGTGCAGCTATAGCCAGAAAGAGGACACTTGAAGATTGAGAGAAGTTAACTTGGCGTCTATGACAAATTTGCAGCATCTTAACACGATGGGGAAATAAAATTAAATTAATGAAGCCTCAAAAACATTTTCTACACCGAAGCGACACGCGGCACATAATAATACTCAAGCTTTTGGAGGTAACTGGTAGAGTTTCGATTTATGGAATCACATCGTATTCAAAGAAACTATAAAAATGCTAATTTGGAGTAGTAATATGTGATCTTTGTGATAAATATAAAAATAAATATAAAACTGCACGTAAAAACTTGGCCGGGCATCCCGACAGCAGCCAAACCTACTTGTTCTCTTCAGTGAGCAGGAGGTTTAACAGAGAGGCTATTACTGAGTTCTTTAATCAACTAAAACAATATTCAGTTTGAACAATCAGAGTTTTCTACATTTGAGAAAACTACAGAGATCATTCGCTAGAAAAGGAAAACACCGAAATGATTCCGTTATTAGCGATAACTGATGAAAAAGGGTCGTAGGTATGACGCGGTGTTTCAGACCGGAGCTTCGCTATGATTTGTTTGCAGTTTCTCACTTATACGAATATATCATTGACGACATTTTCGCAGAATGGTTCATTTATGATCGTATAAACGAAGTCCTAAAGAGATTAAAATTCTTATAATATGAGATGTACATACCTCTAACAACAAATGAATAAGAGCTTTAGAACTGGCAAGAGAAAACGAATTGGGCATGGTGACGTTACTGGCACATGCAACATACAACTCCAGCTGTTCGTCATACCTTCTTTGGACCATTGAAGTCTTATATGTACTTGCTGCTGATAAATAGAAGAGGTGTAGCCCAGGACTTAACATTACCCAATTTCACGTTGCACAACATTTCGTTGAGACTTGCAGAAAGGTTTGCACAATGGAAACAGCAATTATCTGAATAGAAACGTGCTCAAGGATCGTCAATTATCTTGAGCAGTAGCTCTGGGAAAGGTCTATTTACAGGAGAAATAACGCTTACTGCTAATAGAATGCCATCTTCGGTAGACTTTCAACATCATCAGTTAAAGCTAATTACAGGAAGAGGGCCCTATAAGATTTATCGCTCATTCCAAAGAGGGAGGGGGGCATGGCCCAATCAATATATCAACTCAAAATGTCTGGTGTTATAGAAACACAAGCATTTTATATAAAGTAATATATAACACCCTTCAAAGATAAGAATACAGTGTACGACATGAAAAAGAGGGTAAATAAAACGTGTGCTAAGATGCAATCAAGACCAAAAAATAATGTTATACAAAGTGGGCATGTGTTTAATGCTGAAACGTAAAACGAGTTTATAATCATTAAAGTTACTTTCATTATAAGCCTGGATTCTTAATGAGCTGAAACATTTGGTTACAAAAGTGAAAGTGATCCAATTTTAAATTCAAGGTCCAATTTAGAAGATGCTCTTGATTACTGGACAAAAAGTAAGTAATTTTTGGTTGTTGAATGCAGAACTATGCAAATTTTCACTGTGTTCGTATCATATGAAATAAATGTAGAAATAAATTGAACTGAATGGGATTATGTATTTTCTAAGGCGCCCATTAACGTGATACAAATTTACATGCATATTTGTAAAGGATGAAGGTATGACTTGGCAATAAATGTAACATATTGTGTTTTTTTTTTTCTGTTTTTACAAGTAGTGAAAGTTGTTCGAATTAAAGAGGCGTTTTCCTATGTAATAAAATTAAAATAATAAAAAATATATACTCTCACAAAAAGCGTTTTGCCTATTAACTTGTCATGCTATAAGATGGCAAAACGTTCTATCGGTTTCAGACCACATATTTCACATATCCTGCACAAAATATCTAAAGTGCATAATACAGTCAATAGCGCTATCAACGAGGTGAAAGACTATGGATCACATTGTGATAGAACGCTTAGGGCGGGAAGCAAAATATCCTTCCAGTGCAGTTTCCAGATAGGCAAAAGTTAGGAATTGGAGCCATCGGAACTGATTGTCCAAAGAAAGGAAAAGACCTGATGGTGCAATGTTCGGAGAATATGGTGAGTGCATTCGTCTCTCCCAACCAATGGCAGGCTCTTTTGTTTTCAGTGTTTCATGGGCACGTTCCAGCTGGTTAAGGACACATTGGTGTGGATTTCTTGACTGGCCGCAGTTTACTCCGCAAAGTCCACCAAACAAGAGCATAACCTTTTTTTGATGTAGTGGTGGTTTCGGTTGTTTTGAGTGAGACTCATGGGATGACAAACAGTGATGACGGCGTCTTAGAGCAGACGATCCGCTTCTCATCGCATGTCAGCAGTCTATCAATAAACGGATTCTTCTGCTGACGTAACAACAATGCAAAACAGGCGCCAGCTTGTGCTGCTTTCTAAGCCATTGTTGACTCATAAGGAATCCAACAATCAAGTTTATGTCTCTTTCCTTGCTGATGAAGATGAAGTCGTATGTTTCTGTACATACGTTGAATTGCTGTTCCACGTCCTCAAAGTGACTGTTGTTCGACACAATAGAAACTAAGAGAACCTCATTTTACATTGTTGTTGATCTTCCTGTACGTGGCTCATCCTCTAGTGTCTCGTTGCCTTGGACTTCGCGAACCATCTTTGCACCGTCGTTTCATTCACAGCATCAGCATCAAAGATTTGGCACATTTTTCGCCAGTTTAAATTCATAGAATATACAAATTCATATAATAGTTTTCGAGGTATTCATGTTTGGCTGATTAACGCCAGCTTTTAATTACATGTAACTTTCAACAAAAACTCGCTCCCATCTTAACTTTATTTTTTGCGCATTGTTGCTAAGGCTTGAAATTTGGACATCGCGAAAAACTCTACAGCAATTTTGGTCAACTGTATACCGGGTGTAACAATAAGGTACGGCCAAATTCCTCACACGAAAAAGAAGAAAATATGTTATATGAACATGGGTTCTAAAACGCTTTATTTCCATGTTAGAACTCATTTTCTACAACTGTTCATTGTACATCATTCATGGGAAACACACAGGAACAGCCAGCATACCACCATTTCTTACATGAAATGTTCAAAATGCCCTCCGCTAGCATCAACCGCGCGTCGCATTGAATCCCGGGTTGCTCTTGTTGTTGATTTGGTTTATTTACGGACGCTCTTTAACATCTTAGGTCATTCAGTGTCCCCTTCAATTTAGGACGTAAAAAGGCCGATTAATTTTGCTCAGAGGTCTCTTCTTTCAGACTTGAGGTTCTTTTACATGCCATGCGACACGGGACCCACAGCTTTACTTCCGTTCCGAAGGAAACCAAGTTAGTATTTTTACGCCCGAAAAAAAATTCATCCAGGCCGGGGACTGAACCCTAGATCTTGGGTTTAGAGGCAAGCATACTCATACTACACCACCAGGACCGACATCCGAAACCTAATATATCCTTAGAGAATTGCGTATTGTTTCGCAATCTTCCACAATACGAGCACGAAGACTCTCTGTATCTTGTACTGAGTTCGATACACACGAGATTTTAAATGCCCCCACAAAAGTCTGGTGGGTTCAGGTCCGGCGCATGTCAATATTACCTTTGTTCAAATTGAACATAAAAGACTGGCGTGAACCAAGAGAATGTTTTGAACATTTCATGCATGAAATTCTTTCAGTGATATGCTGGTACCTTCTGTTCCTGTGTGTTTCCCATGATTAATGTATTGTGAAGAGTTATAGAAAATGAGTTCTGACATGGAAATAAAGCATTTGCGGACCCATGTCCATATAACAAATTTTCTTCTCCTACACGTGAGGAATGTGTCTTGAAATTTCGGCCATATCTTATTGTTTCACCAGGTATATATTAAGCTGTTTCTCCCTAATGAAGCGCCTTGACCTAGTTTTAGACGCGATCCGGGTTCGATCCTAGCATCCACAATTGGAATGTTTCGCGACGATTGAATTCCTCTGTTTTCGTAATCTGAACGGTTTTTGCTCAGAGCAAAACTATAACGGTAAAGAATCGATTTTATCGTATAAGAGTTTATAGTTTTTCATTTATATAAAACATTTTTAAGTACTAATAATATGGAAGATTACTTGCTTTGTTGAAATGTTTTTTCCTGAATTAGCTGGAGAATTCTACTGTGTGACAGTTTTGTAAAAGTCTGCATTAAATAAGCCTTACCCTTTTTGGAAGCATGTATCAGCTGTTCTTTTCAATACATCTCCTGCAGTAAGATTATCAGCAGTCTGAGTTAGCTGCAATTATTGCCCTCCAATATTTTCTTCGAAAGTTACTTCTGGTATTGAAACAATGTTCTTGTATTTCCACAAGTCTTCTAAATCGATTCCGAGTTTGTCTTATTTTACAAGCAGCTGCTAGAGGACTGGACCAGTTTCCAGGTGTTATATTTTCGTACTGTGTTTACAAAAGCAGATTATTTAAAATAAAAGTAATGTAGTTTTAATCCGTAAAGCATCTATCATATCGTATATGCTGATCCCTTGAAAAATTTACAGTGAAAGCAGTTTAAAAGTTCCGACACAGAGTTCAGCCGGCGGTTAGGTCTCACATTGCCGCCGATGTTTACTTGCGGCACTCAAGCGCTTCACCATTTTAAAACTTAGGTATAACATATTATTAAATAACAACATTTGGTGCTCACCGTGCTTGTAGTACGTGCTGATAAAGTTGCCCAATTTCCTTGACACACAATCCACACTTTTTAGTAAATTGTCACTGACACTAATCAGTTCTCCACTAGTGAATCTAACTTCGTTTCGAATTTTTATTTTAAGTTTCTCCAGTGTATGAGAGGCAGTTAAATGAATTCAAATTTTCAAAGATAAAAATCACAAATCGTAAGATATTGGGAACGAGGAGCCATAAATTAGGGTAAATACTTCTATGAACAAATGTGCTGCATAATTCCGTCAAGAATTTGTGAGTAGTTTTCGATTTGTTCAACTAATTGCAGAAATGTTTCATTGAATTTCCGTACTAACTTTAATATAACGTTTCTTGTTGGAACGGGCTGCCTAAATGCCCACGACTTTCTGTACCTGATGTGAGATTTGAAGATGAATATACGACGATGCAGTGAATACCTTACGATAGCACAACACCATTGCACTATGTAATGAAATCTAACTGGACTGCACAACACAACTGACCTACTCTGTCTAAATCTGCGAATGAAAGAGAATGGGGTCGCGCATGCCCGGGGAATCTTAGCGATGGAGTGGGGTAGGTTTGCTGGTGGGCCGATCTAAGTTGAGGGACTTTTAAACTCATCTCACTGTACCACACGTCTTCTTTGTGAAAGTACTACATTACACCAGCTCTTGCAATACTCCAGGTTTCCTACACAGTCCATACTTTACGCTACAATGTCTATCAGAAAGCGAAGGGCAAAGAGATTAGCGGATTTAATGTATAAATACTACACTGAATTGGTATAGGGGTACGACACATTGTAGCTAAAGGATGATAATGATGCGAATCCACCCAAATATTATGGAAATAAGCGGAAACCAGCTTCTCTTTCCATTATATTTACACTTAAGTATGTTAAATGGTACTCCATATTTAAGCCCAAATAATATATATTATTCAATGTATGTCTTATTAAGCACAAAGAGAAACGTTTCACTATTTAACTTGAAGTAAAATGTTTGTGTGTCCATCCAACAGTTTCACCCTAATTAGCAATTAATTGCATGAATAATTTACAAAATATAGTAGAATAACTAAATCTATGACATTACAATAAAAATCCACACTGCAATAAACAAACAGAAAAGGTTTGCAGCTTTGCTAAGTAGAATGTTATCGTACGATTACCTATAATTCTTTTCATATATTGATTTGCTCTATTGCTAGCTGCAGTAAAATTAAACGTATTCGCATACGACATAATGCTTACCAAGTATTCGTTTATATGCAAATTTGTGTTGCAGAACGTCCTACTGTCTAAGGGTATTTATAAACTTGTATTGAATAATTTTGAAACGAAAATTTCGGAATGCATATGAAAGTCAAAATCGCTGGACTGCTAGATTTATGTAAACATGACACCGCCCCCATGAAATCGTTTTGAAACAAATGCAGTTTGTACTTAAATAATAACCATGCCATACAAGTAACGTGCAACTGTTTCCTAGTAAAATTTAGGCTCAATGATAATTTATTTCCTTTTCCTTTTTGGTACCATAAGATTTCCTGTCTCCATAAAATTTTGGTGTTCTTTTCTTCCCACCAGAAATTAGAACGGATAATGCAATGATGGCTTTTATCGGTACTGCAGAATCTTTGTCTTCATCTTGCGTGTATAGACAGAAAAAATAGCTAACCTAACGGGAAGAAACGCATGCTGTATTTCAAAGGCTTATACTTTTTGCTACCAGGATGAAGAATTTCAAAATGCTGGTTATCACAGATTGATAAAAATATCACAAAGTCCGCTTATGCATCTCGTAGGTAAGTTAGATAAATATTCTTGTAATAACAAATATGTTCAGTGATTAGGTTAGGTTAGGCTTTGCTTAAGTTATCACATTACTGTTCATCATTATGTTTTAATGACTGAGTAAATAGCTCATATTTGTATTTACAAGCTTTACATTGAATTTGTGCAGTTAATCTGTTACGCCTTATTTCATTTTTATGATGTTATTTAATTGATATTTTTGTCGTAATACTATTTTATGTATTTTATATTTACTTTTTATGTATATTGTTTTCATTATTCTTGTAACCCTTATTTTTTGTTTGGTTTTTCCTATCTATTAAATGTTTTCCTTTTATTTGTTTAAACCATAGTTCCCTACTTCTCCTATTTCAATTTTTAATCCCATTAGCATGTTGGCAATATTTCCTTCCCTGGCATTTTTTTAGTTATGGAATACAAACGGGTCAGTTGGGCGTGATATAATGCACCGTTTCCAGAAATAAATACACAAACAAACAACAAAATTGTGGTAAAATCAGCACAATTAACTATTTCGTCACTGTTTTGTTTATTTTTAACTATTGTGCGCTAGCACCTTAGTACACAGGGCTACAGAAGAAATGTTGATACGTTATATTATTGTTGGCATAGGATGTAAGGAAACGTGGCGATAGTAAAGCTTTTTAAGGTTAATTCTTAGTTCTGAATCATATTTTTGCGATACGTTTACTTGTTACTTCTGGTGTATAAGGCATAGTTTTCTTCCAAATGTTGCATTTTATTTATAGGTTATTGAAGACATACAACAATCTTAATTACTAGATAACAAAATAATAATAGGGTTTATATACAAGGCCTTTTGTATATCATATGTCATTTTTTTCCTGAGTGAAGTTCTCATAACCCACAAATTTCAAGTTGATAGTGGCTTGACTCGGAATTTCTCTGCATGTACAGTACATGTCATAAAGACCATTGAACGTACTTGCAATTAGAGTGTACCAATTGTTTTTTTAATCTATTTATTCGTCATAAACCACATACAACTTAGATTTGTATTATTTTGGGACATACTTATAAAATATTATGAAGGATTAAATTTAGTAATATAAGGCAAATTATTAGGAGACACTTTTAGTATATATGAATTTTTAAATTGGTAAAAATGCATTTCACATTGAACACATACTCTTTTACAGGTATCAAAGCGAAGGAAAACCAGAAGTTCCTTGAATCCGTTCCTGCTCATTGTTACGGATTATTCGGGGACCATACCTTGGATTTCACAAATACATGACGAAAAATAATGCGTTTGTAGCTAAAACTTTTGTGCCATCAGTAAGTGTTATTGTGCAGTATCTGTTCTAGTTTTCATGAACATAAATAGCAAGCATTACATTTGGGGAAATCATTGTATTAGGCGAAATTATGCAACGCTGACATGCGGTCATAGAGTTGGCTTAGTATTTCATCAGTAATATTTTGATCTGATGGTTGAGTATGTGTTTCACTGTTTTTCATGACAGAGCTACGCAGCAATCTCAGACAAAAACCGACTCGCAAATCTTGATGTCACAAAGCTATTTGAAGATATGATGTCATGCAAAGAGAAGCCATTTGCATATTAATAACATTAACATTATGTAAACAAGTTTTCCAATATGACTTTTTGATTTACATATGCTTTTTTTTCTGTGAGCGTTGGCAAATTTTATATTAAGTTGTCTTGAACTTTTATTTACTCCTTTGACCATGTTGGTTGTTTTGTTCCTTTCTTTGTTAGTTTATTTATGCATCTTGTTTGAAAATTAAAAAAATACCTGCAGAATGATTAATAAAAAAATGAGTTTCAGTGATAAGCGTTTGAAGAAGAAAGCAGCGTTCATGTGTGCAAAGTAATAAAAACCATATTGTCAAGAGTTATAGGGCATCTTAAGGTGAGTCAAAATGTCCTACCCAGCAGATTCATTATTTCAAAAACCCCTAAAATCCAGGGTCACTCAAGAATATTTTTTTTTCTCTCATACGGCGGTGAAACAATTTGTAGTGAGAATAGCAGGTCTCATGTAATTTACGGAATATTTTGGAAATGTTTTGGCGCAAGCGTCTTAGTACAGGACGCCAGCAAAGAGTGCGTGTTTGTTAGTCGGTTGCATAAAATGGAGTCGCTTCGTAACGAGATGTAACGCTGCTCTGAAATGGAAGCGTACGCGATGTTACAGCAAACATGTAGCGATGATGAACACTTTGGTAGTTCAAAGAGCTTAAGAAGGGCCGTGTTACAACAGCAATTCTGAGCGGTTCAGGTGCTCCAACCACTGCAGTGAACGAGACCGTGAATAACACTGTTGCCGCAATTCTTTGTGATAACATGAATAAGTAAATGGACTGGCAGAAAAGTTACAGATGTCCTATCATTCTGCACGATCGCTTACACATAAGATGCGTCTGTGCCAGATGGGTGACTAGATTACTATGATGCCTGAACAGAAGATGGTGTGAATGAAAGTGTATCGGAATCTTCAGCATCAGGTAGCGAAGCATACCTCAGTTCTACAGGAGAAGAGACTTTTACCATTTCTAAAGCAAACACGCTAGCTCAGTCTGAAAATCTCCAGGTTCTCGACACCAAAGAAGGTCGAGGTTGTTCGGATTGCAGGAAAGATTATGGTGATTTTGTTCTTCGACTGTTGTGGAATGGTCTATCGACATGAAGGTCCCCCCTCTGCAAATAATGGTCATGGGGAGTATAACAAGACTTTATGAGCGTCTTGGCCGAACACATCCGTCGAAAACGTCCCGAGTTTGAAACGTTGTTGCTCAACATTTGACTAGAAAAAAAGCATCGGTTTTGTGTCAAACTCTCCATGTAGTTCGGGTATAGCTCCGCGTGACTTTTTGCTGTTAACCAATTACTGAAGCCAGCGTTTTGGTTCATCAAGGCAGGCGGTTTTGAAGACGATATCGAAAAACGGTCTCCAGGACGTCTTTAAGGACTGATAAACACTTTGGACCAAGTGCATACAACTCAATGAAAATTGCTTCAACGTCGTAGCTGATTGTTGTATGTTGTACTTATACTTATAAACACTTTTCATGTGATTAACGAAAAAAAGAAGAAAGTTATTTTTTTTAAATACGAAACAAGTTTCTGATACACTGGAGCATTTATAAGAAAAAATAATAATTTCTTCAGAAATTGCAATTAAACACAAAAAATTAAAAGAAAGTTGTAGCAGAAATAGAAGTTCAAAATCCTGATGATAGTCTCCATCTCTTCCTTTTGATCATAGTGCCATTTCTTCTTTTTATTAATTTATTTATTTAGGAACAATTACAAAAAGAGTCTCTTTATACCATATATTAAAAAGATTGATGTTTAACTCAGTGAATTTTAATAATAATAAAAAATAAAAACTCTGACTCATAACATTTTAAAAGAAATTTAAAGTTAGAATTATCATGTAGCTTTAAAACATATATCAAAATATCCACATTACCATATCTATTCCTTCCTGAAGAGCACAGAAAGTTTTATGAGACATCAATTTCAACCCTTGTGTAAGAATTGAAAACTAAACTCTTCCTGTCAGTTGTGAGGAGAAAACAGGAAGATTGATATTCTTGTACATGTTTCATAATAAATGTTTATCCTTTTGCCCTTAATAACATAATTTAGGCTTAATGACATTGTAATATATGCTTCTGCTAATCATTAATGTTATTTTTGCAATTATGTTCCTCTAAACCTGAAATAAAATGTAACAAAAGTTTGAATGGCACTTGTAACCAACTCTTCCATAATATGGCACATAAATCCTTCTTATTGTTATTAATTTTTTTCTCCCTGACCATTGCATTTTTGGCAACGGTTTGTTATACAAAATGATTTTGTAGAAAAAACATGTCTTCATAATTATTTTGGGTATAATAAGTTAAATGCCAACAGCGATGGGTATAAAATTTAGAAAATGGAACTTAGAACGTTTTAAATTTCCACTCATCAATTTTGTGAAGCAGGAAGCATTGATGCAGTACCCGAAAGAGAGCAGCAATGCATTAAGCGGTGGAAAAAAGAAAAAAAAATATTGGAAATAACGGGGAAAATAAATAAAAAGAACCCGATCCTGGAATCCATACGTCCCAGTAATAATCATTCAAAGAGTTTCATATATGCACAATGTTGTTACAGATTATAATCTAATAAAGAACGTTCAACAATCAAGTTCGTTACAAGATATGTGAAGCTAGGGCCCTCTCAAGATTTATTTCTTGATGTCTTTGAACCTCAGCAAAGTTGAGTGAAAGATGCGACGATTCGGCATTTGAATACTGTAGTTCATATTGAAGTTACTGTGTATCTGAACATTATTGCTATGGACTGAACATTTAAAAGCCGTAAGAAATGCTATGACAGGGATGTGTTAGCAGAAAAGAAAACCGGATACAGAAAGTCATTAAATTCTGTTGAGAAGAAAATTTCCTTGAGGGAGTGCCCAAGGAAACAACGGGGTGTGAGCGGGAACCTTCACTGCAGTATAAACAAGAGGACACCTTGATTGTTCCTTCGTTCTTTGCCACAAAACATTGTAAAGATAGTAAGAAAGTCTACAAGTTTTTTTTTTATGTTAAGAATTCAATGTTATATTTTCAACTTATCACAGAGGCTCAGTAGACAAAGAGTTAAAAAACAGTTAAAAAAATAAAATGACCATACATCTACTTATAACATTTTAAGCTTCCATTTTGATCTACAGGTAAAGCCGCTGCCAAAGACTTCAATACAAAATCTTACTACATTTGTCAAATAGGATTCTACTGCTTCTGTTTTTTTGGATTGCAAAAACCCAACTTGCTGCACATGATAGGAGGATCAAACTGGTGGAGACTTAATGAAAAAGATTCAGCACTAAGTAACATGTTGGGGGAATCATGTACAAAAGAATTACATTTTGTATGGGTGTACCGGACAATACCCTAATTAGGAAACACTATTAATTATAAATACCGAAGAACAAAAATATACAAAATACAAAATTAGAAATAATGTTTCAAATGAGCAGAATGACAATTTACGAAAAGTAGATTAGGTCTTGATTAGTTATCTACGATTTAAAGGCATTATAACGTGTTTATAGGAAATGAAAAACAATGAATAATTCAAGATTAAGAAATATGTAAGAGGAGAGGGCAATAAAGTAGAGCCTTCCATTAACTATATGAATTATTTTACACCACTGAAGAAAACTTGCCAAAAATTAGTCCTACTCTCAATCTTTACAACAATTCCACTCTACAATTTAGCGCGAGCGAAGGAGGTTCCAAATGAATGTCTTAAAGACAGTGGAAACAAAACCTCTCTGAATATATTGTTAGGTAGGAGAAACATTTTTCTGAAAATTACTACTGACATAAAAACATACACTAATTTTTCTGCATATTAATTTGTAACCGTAAAATGATAAGAAATTATTAAAATATTACTCAGTTTCTAATAGAATTTACAAGATCTTCTGACTAAGCTTATTATTCCAGGAATTTTTTACAAAAACAATAAATTAACTCAATTTATTTATGTTCAATTAAAATGTGTAGTAACTTGGTAATTGTATGTTTATCTAATGATGCACAACTGACAACTGAAAGTGGGAAAATAAGGCATATTAAAATACATTTTTTCCTTACGGTACTTGATTTGTACATTTTCTGAAAAATTATATGATGTGAATAAACTGACTTTTGAAAGTACGTTCCACACACACACACACACACACACACACACACACACAAATTTCATTAAACTGCTCCTTAGAGCGCAGTATACATATCGGAAAATAAAAATAAAATATTCGACATTTTTAAAGAATACCTTAAACTTGAGAAAGAAAATTATTACTAAGCAATAGCACTGAAAAAGTAACATAGAGTTAATATTTGTAAAACTACTCTTAAGTCAACTGTAAATATTTGACAGTAAGTGTACACTTACATAGTGCTGAAACAGCTTGGTGTGTTTAGTAGTCCTTCTCTTGCAGTTTGTTTGTCGTCTTCTTACAGCTGAATGTTCTAGAAGAGTATATGAATACCAGAAAAATTATCAAATATACTAAGATCACCCTCGTCTAAATTGGAGAGTTTCCTGTAAGATGAGGTTAGGTAGATCACATGAACTTCTGCGCACATTTGATTATTTGAACTTCCAATTTCTATTTGAACAGCTCATGTTATTCCCTTTGTAATATGAAATAGCAAAGAAACGTTTCTTCCTTTTCTACAAATGTCTTGTTTTATTTTCTTTAAACATACAAAGAAAAACTGTTTTGTTTACTCACAGAAACCGTGTACTCACAATGGTTGTTCGGTACTTCCATCTGGTGTCCAGTATTTAAACCTTCGATTCAAAAAAAAAAAAAAAAAAAAAAATATAGGCGAACCAAAAATACCGTGTAAGCAAATAAATAATATAATAATCTATTAATGTAATGCATATGTCCACCATAACAAACTCCAGTATTTAATAACTCATTTAAACTAATGTGCTTCCTTCCATTTCTTGTCTTTAAATCTTTGGAACTTCCAGAGCTTTAATTTAAAAGAAACGTTTCTCCACCATAAGACCGGGCAGAAATCAGATCTATGTAATTTTAGTAACTTAATACCAGTATGAACCCAAAAACAACCACAATTGAAGTGTTTATTACATAATAACTAACCTTGCCATCAATAGGAATACCGCCACGGGTGGCCGAGTTCGTTAAGGTGCGGACTCGTGAAAAGGAAATCTGGGATTCGATTCCCGCCAGGACCGTCCTCCCTGACTGAGGTTTTCTCCAGGTTTTCTCCAGTCCTCATAAATGGCAAATGCCGGGGATATACCCTAATTTAGGCTTGAAATGTTTCCTTCCTTAAAAAAAAACCAATATATCATTTCATGTATCATCAGTGTCCACTGCCTGTGGTGCCTCAGTAGTAAAAAAGGGCGTTGAACAAAATTAAAAAATCAATAGGAATACATTAAAATTAACACTTAAGCGTATTAAAGGGGTCACTATTTTTAATTTATCCACTAATATATAAACATAAATAACAATTAATTTTTTTCGTGTCAGCTTTCATGGTTTCTTTCAGTCATGTCTTTTGTTGATTGTACCTGTCTACTATTGTGTAAATATAGTAAACATTGATATTATTATTAATATTCTTAATCGTTTGTCATTGCTGTATTCACTGCAAAGAGCTACGGTTACTGTTTTAGTATTAGTATTATCTCTACTAACTTGACTAGTCCAATACCTTAAGAATTCTGTATTTTATACTGCTACTAGATCAATAAACAGAGCATATAGGTAAAATACGTCTTTTTAAAAAATACTTAATATTCTGAATCAAATGAACTGTAAACCAGAGAAATATTTATTTTAAAGAAGTTGTGTTAACCTCACTATTTCTTTCCATAAACCTTCTAGTTCAGACAGTCACACAATTGAATCTTGAACAAATATTCCCCACAGCGACCGCAGGAACTCCCTCTATGCCTAGGGAAATATATATATATATTGATTGAATCCAGTTGTGTGCGTCATTCCTAACGTTACTTTTCTCTATTTTTTGTTACTTTTATTTAATTCATTCTATTCTTATATTGTTGTTTAATACGTTTGTTTTATAATTTATTGTGAAATATTGTGAAATATCTAGTTCACTTCATCAACTTAACGGAAAGAATTGAAGCGTGCAATTCTGAAACCAGATAATACTATAGTAGTTTAAATATATTTGTCACTGCTATGACGTAGGGTACTGTACAGGACAGCGGTTTCGATACCAGGAATAAAGTAACATACTAACAACTTAAACATGACCTGAGATTACATGTTTAAGATTGTTGTGCATTGCATACAACATTTAAGGCCTTGGTTAGGAATGGGTTAGATGAACTGCTTGTAAAAACGAATATGTGGTGTGTTTAGGTTAGATTAAATTGGTTTACGTAGATGAATCGTGAGACTATTACGAAAGTAGTGCTCCAGGGAAATGTTATTAATACATAGACACCATATTTTTCTTTGCCATGTCGCATTATTTTCAATCTTCTGCAATCACCATCATTTCCATTAAATTACTATTCCTTTTATGTGTGTTTTACATTCTAATTTCCCCACCTTTTCTTCCGTAATCCTGACATTATTATTATTATTATTATTATTATTATTATTAAATTAATAATAGTAATAATAATAATAATAATAATAATAATAATAATGAAACGTGAAACGTGGAATTACGAACAAGATAAGAATTACGTTTTTTTTAATCTTATTGAAAAATATAATAAAATATTTCTTTTAATTTTATTACAAAAATAGAATAAAACACACTACTTATATTAAAAGAATAGCGAATAATAGAATTCCAAAACAAATAATGAAATTGATATATGGAGTTTGTAGAAGAAGGGAAAATTTTTTTCACGAACAATCCTGGACATTGGAATTGCGCAATCAGAGGAGAACATGCCCTGGAATTCGATGGTCACGCTAAATAATGTAAATAATGGTGAAAGAAGAAGGAGTGACAATGGAGCAATGGTCGAAATGAATAGCAGGAGAAGCCGCAGTATCCAAAGAAAACCTACCCCTTAAGGGACCGCTTTGTTCCTTATAAATTCCATTTAGGCTGCATGGTGGACAGCGGGCAGCTGGCAGATAAATTAACAACAACAACAACAACAACAACAATAATAATAATAATAATAATAATAATAATAATAATAATAATAATAATGTGTATTTTATCTGGCGAAGTTAAGACCGTAAGATCCTCTGTTTCACTTTACCAGGATAAATTACAAATGCAGTATATACAATACATAAACTATACGGTTGATGGCAATAACAATTTGTAATTACGTAAGAAGCTGTTTCCTAATGATGATTATTGTTCTGTTATATAGTAGTATGAGGTATAGATATAAACATTTTGGCACTTAATTTATTTATCATTTGATTTGCTGGCGGACCTTGCCATTTAGCGCGGTCAGTACTTTAAATATGCAAATACAATTTAGGAAGACAGTTTACCAAATTAAAAAAAGCAAGGAACAAGCTCAAGAGCTGGTTCCCTCCCCGCAGGCACGTTTCATGAAAACATTCTTCTCAGCTGACAGTCGAAAACTTGCCCACATGCCGTGACCTCACAGGTTGAGGTCCTAACCTTCCCCTTTCACACCTGTGACAACTCGCTTAGTAAGAGACGCAGTCGGCAGTTTGACTAATGACGTAATTCACCAACCGCATTCTCCAAACCTGGAACTGTTTGCCCGCATACCTACTTGTTGCTGCAAGGATGACTCAGTAGATATGACAAAATTCTTATTATTGTTATACGTTTGAAAGCTACAAAAAACGGCATATTGTTAAGTTCATTGAAATGTATTTGTGTAACAGATAATGAAACATTTATTTGTTATTAATATTTTACCATTTTAAATTCTCACCTGAAATCTGGATTGAAACAACCTCAAATTGCAGAGAACAGCTCCTTCAAAAATGCACGAGTTAAACTCTGTAACGTATACTTTCGAATGTTCTCTTATGAATTTCAGAGAAGCTTTCCAAAAATTAAAATTCAACAAGAACTTTTAACGATAGCGATTTATTTTACTTCTGCTTAATAGGAACCTTATTTTATACACTCTCTCTCCCCTCCCCCTCCCCCCTCTCTACACACAAACACACAACGTCCCAGAACCGGCTTATAACTTTCCGAAACAACCCACATTGTGCTGTAAGGGTTGGAAAAAGCAGTTCCGTTGTGCACGCTCATTTGGAATAAACTCTGTTGGAATCTTACCTTCAAAAGTTCACCAGAACAAAACACTACTTTGAGGCCGAACCGACTTTGTTTAGAGATGACTCTGGTAGGCTGACGGGTGTCAGGGTTGCAATAATGTACCCACTTTTAATCACACGTGACAATTCTCCTGATAAATCTCTCATCCTTGGGATTTGCGATAAGCTGACGACCGATATCCACTTTGCATTGGTGTCACTTCATGAGGTACAAATCTAAAGCTTTTGTATGATTTTTGTGTCTTAATGTGGCGATGTATGGTATCTTTTCATGCACAAGTCTGCGAGTACTATTTTTTGCGGAATTTCTTCCAAAACTCTGCGTGTATTCTCTAAATTCCATCTTCCAGGACGTGGAAAATCTTTAGTTTTCTAATCCATTATTGAAACGCTGGAAACATCAAATTACTGCATGCTCACTAATGGCATGTCTCTACACTCATATTCTTGGAGTCGAGGAGGCAACTTTATAATCTTGTTTCCAGCAGTGCTTTAGAAGTACTTTAATCTCAAACTTTGTTGTTTCCATTTTATCATTGTGTATTAACCACTGACAGCTGACATATGTTCACATATACACAATGATAACTATGATACCTGTAAACAAAAATTGCCAAACAAAAGATAAAATGATACAATACGCTATACGTAAAAACCAACATTTATTATGAGACAACGTATTAATCTGTTGGAACAGAGCTTTTGTCTTATAAAACAATTCTCAAACTGTGGTTTCCTGACTCGCGTTACAGAGCTGTTAACAAAATTTATTTTTAAAGTATAGATCCAAACAATGATTTACAAGAAAATAAAAGATAATAAATATTTATGATGTGTATTTATTGAGTTCAAGTAAATCGGAATCAAATTGAAGGCGTTTATTTGTTTCGGAGGGAGCTTTCAAATAAGTAAGCCAAAAATGATGGTCATAGGTTTCTCTGGCAAAAGCACGCATATTTCCGCAGCTAACTGCACAGATTGGGGCTCACCTGCCGCTTTGAGAACTATTAAAGAAGACCATGATAGTTTTGATGCCAACAACTTACTAATGTGAAAAATCATTCTTAGCATTCATTTGTCTGAAAAACAAGTATTGCAACGTAAGAAAACGTAGTATCAGAACTCAGAATATGCATTTATCTTATTAAGCTCGATATATCATGGGTTGTAGGTAAAATGCAGTAATGTCCCTCTTATTTAACATTTAAAATTAACGATTAATGCTTTACCATCATATGTTGTTACTCGTAGTTATTAATATTAGTATATTACGTGTTTTATATACTTTTAGTGCAATCTTGTTGTTATGATTATTACTATTATGTAAAGGGACACCAGTATTTATTGTTTATACATTTAAATTTTGTAAATCAGTGGTGAATAACTTAAAAATATATATAAGGCGAAATTTCAGGAGTTTAAACTTTAAATTGAATCTTAAGGGTCCGGATCGCTTAAAGAGGATTTACGGCCAAGGAAAATTCAGGCCACTGCTTAGAACAAAAATTTAGGCTCGTGTTCTTTCAATGGTTGAGAAATACGGATGCAAAAGAGTTGCGATTATCACGGAATGAAACAGAACTAGCTTTTGTAATATCTTTACAGGTTTTGCGCTTGGTGAAGAGAATTAGAAGTAACACATGTTTTTATTGAATAATGTAAAGAAATTACTCAATAACCATTGGACTGTTAGATATCTGATATAATCTTAAGTGTGCGTGAAAGCTTTTTAATTATTTTTTACGGTTGGTTTACGGAAAGAAGAAAACAAAATCGTTCGCAAAACACATTACTTTGAAACATTCAGCCCCCAAACAGTACACTTTGATGTACCTGCACATGTCGCTATTATGAGATTATAAAACATTATATTAAACAAATCAAAGAGTTGATCACTTACGGAGTCTACAATGTTGATAAATAACGGCGAAAGTGACGCAAGTTAGGCAGGGTCAAACACCTACTGCACATTTCGGACTGTACGTAAGAGACAACGTTTCCGATGACGAAAGAAATACTGTGCTACCATGCTTGTGTTCTGAACAAACTCTATGCTTCATTTTCTTATTTATCGTTTCTTTTGTAGCGCTTTATGAATTGCCCAAAGTTGCAGATTGCAGTTCCTTTATTGATTAATTATTTATCCTGAGTCAATTGTGTATTGGATAGGTGATTATGGCTTGTCTTTGGAATAAAGCACAAAGACCTGTACTGTGATGTTGACAGGTATTTCTGTTCTTCTTGGTCTCGGAAAGCAGTGAGATTTCCGTTTTTCATAAGAAAAAAGAAACTCTGAAGATCTTTGTCATCTTTCGTAACGATTATAACGTGCGATCAGTTTTGTCCCCCCTCCCCCGGAGGGTTTTGCCTACGGGCGAGCGCGCCGCTCGTTAGCCGGTTAGACAGAGAACACTAGGAAATTTTTCTTTCGTATTAATTTTTGACTTCCAATAGGGGGAGGCTGATATGATGGGAATTAATTGTAAATAGACAAAACTGACTAAATCTGAGAATTTTCTTACATGAAATTGGTAGTTTTAGGGACAAGAAAGTTCTATATGCAGTGCATATAAATAAGACGAATTTTATATGAATATCAGAATTATTGTAGGTATGCCTGTTTCATGTGTGTGTGTGAGTGTTTATTATTAATATTGTTGTTTTCTTTTGTTGGAATTATTTCAGAAATATAGTATTTTACAAGAGCATGAACGGTCCTACGATCCATGTGACAGTGATGTACAACACAAACACACACACTTTTTTTTTTTACTGGAATAATAAATATTACTTGCTACTATTAATTATTATGTTCACTTAACCACCAAGACAAGCACACATTCCAAAGTCCAAACCTTACCAACAGTGGTTGGAATATCTGCCGAAAACCGTTTCGAAGGAAGAAATGTCAGAAATGTATAAGTACCAATTTTCTTCTGAGTGCGGAAGAACTTTTTGATGACCCGTTATTTGTAATGTGTACAAAGAATTGTATAACAATAAAGATGCACCTACTACTAATATCATGCTACTATTCCCACTATGTGATGAAGAACTGCATCTAGAACACAATATTAAGGCCCCCCAAAAGAACTTGGTTGCTGTTCTCGGCTAGTATCTTTATATTCTCTATGTAGTTATAGAAGACTCTGTCATATATGCTGGAGACGTGCTAATACTTGCCGAATTTTCTGCAGAAATTATTCTATGAGGTAAACAAATGTTCCGAGACCCACATTTTTTGGATATAAGGAACGTTAGGAAGTTAGAGACTGTAGGGTGAATCCTCTCGAGTTCCTACAAGCCTATTAATTTCTGATTAATAATACTAATTACCTGAGCAAACAAATTAAAATATATATTGTTTATACAATTCATGATCGACAACCAAATGTTTCGGTACCCAGTCATGCTTGATCAGGGTGGCCAAACGTGGTATTCGTTGTTTACTCCCTACCACCAGTCTAGGTAAGCAAAGCAGTGAAAGGCACGTGCATTACACTGATATTGGAACAGTAACAGCTGGAGTTGAGTTTCACAATATCACCTTTAACATCGAGATATATAGTTCATGTTGAATAGAAGGAAGAATAGTTTTATATCCAAGATGACGAAATTTAGGTGCCTTATTTGCAATAAACATTTATTTTGCCTCCCGTTGTAGCATTTAAAGGCATTTTAATTGATGCCACATAGTAATATTCTGTCAGATATGTTAATCATTAGTGTATACATTTAACGAAGTAAATTTAAATCTCATAACGTATAATTATTAATCGGAATTTTTCTTTCCGGGTGAAAATATATCACAAAAATGTAGAAGTTGAAAGCACGAACTTCTTATGCTCCTAATATTAATAATTTTTTAAAAGTTTCTTACAGAATTGCGAAATTTATTGGTAAAAATATTAAATGATGGCGAATTTTATGTAGAATACTTCATAATAGCCGCTATTTAAGAAGATGTGTTTTTACTTATGCCTTGGACGAAACATTAAAGAGAAATGATAAGGATAAACTGGCTAAATTGTTAAGGATAGGCAGGGCATTCAATATTACTGAAGAACTTCTAGATATAGCTTCTCATAAAACTAAAACCTCTGGAGAAAAACTTTTCAAACCTGTTCATAATGTTACAAATAAATGTGATTGTTTATATCT